>JAXIVH010000005.1:8428382-8433345 GCA_036785325.1 Urophycis tenuis | reverse complement strand
AATACACAACCGGAGGACAAAAAGCCCTGAGTGAACGCACTGCCGCCGTGTCAATTATTGAATGCGGTTTCGCATGCAGGGACTCTCGTTTCAGATCCAAATCGGACGACATGAATTAGTTGTGTCATCTGTTACCCGCGATCGCAGAGCGGTCACTTGATACGCGTGTGTTTTACTCGGCAGTGGGACGACACACTGTGTCGACCGTGTTGTGGCTAAAGACAATTAAACCATTATTTTCATTAAAGTGTGTCAATACCCATCAGGCATGTGTGGAAGATTTTAAACAGCGTGGGGTTCAGTGACAATTTGTGGCATTTAGACACCATGGTTCATCACAACACATGCCTTCAGTTCTCTGTTTGATTGATTGACCCAAGAGCTGTTTTGATGAGTTAATTTGCCCTGCGTGTTTGTGTGTCGGGTCATTTCGAGCGAGAAAGCACCGGGCTCTCTCCAATGCGACCCAAAGCGCAGGCTCACCAGAGGTCATTTTGTGTCACCTAATCACTGATTGGTCGAGCAGGGAGCTGGCATCCTGTTTTGTTTTTTGACAGTGAGGCGGAAGAATTGAATCACCGCGCTGGCCAAATCCAAACACAGTATTTACGGTTGGTTGCGAAGGCCGACCGTTTAAGCACACTTAAAACCTCTTTTTGTCACGTATGTTTTGCTTTTAAAAAGGTGTTTTCAGTGAGTAGTAAGTATAATTGCAGCATCTGCCTTGCATTTGCGGGGTCTACATAGAACTGCAAGTCACCTTAAGGCATGCAGATAATGGATGTATTTTCTGCCTATCTCTCTCTCTCTCTCTCTCTCTCTCCTCTCTCTCTCTCTCTCTCTCTCTCTCTCTCTCTCTCTCTCTCTCTCTCTCTCTCTCTCTCTCTCTCTCTGCTCTCTCTCTCTCTCTCTCTCTCTCTCTCTCTCTCTCTCTATCTATCTTTCACCAACATGTTATAACCAATATGCTGTCTGACTTGGGGCAGAACAGTCTACTGGTGAGTGTTTGATTCCACACAGAAAGTCCTGGTTTTGAACCCCCATGTCTGCGGTCTACCTGTAGGCATCCCCCACCTGCGCACGAACAAATCCACAACTCCCTGCAAGTTATTTGGTTCAAAGCGTCTGCTGAATACAAAATAAAAAAGAAAAGAAAAAAAAAGTGAAGTATTGGTTTGTGTTTCCGTGCCCGCACCCCTCAGGACTAAAGCCCTTTGGCTCGGCACTTCAACAACACTCGGAGAAAAAAAAAACTGTAAAATGTCCGTACAGAGTACCAACATCCTCCTGCCAGCAGTGTATCCCCAGGCCTCCGACAGAAGCCAGAAGACCCCGTCCCCTAATAGCTCCATTAGTTGCTGTGGTGGCTAATTATTTCTCCACCCCCCACCCAACCCCCCACCCCCACCCACCACCCACCCCCACCCCCGGTCAATTCGAACGGCGCGCGTAATCCCACCGAGGTGTCTGACGCGGACCCCCTCGGCCATGCCCCTCCCATCAGCGTTAATCACGGGAGTGTTAATCATCGTTTGTGAGTGGTGTTCTAACCCTCAATCAGCAAACCACAACAGCAGCGCGGGGGTCTCTCTCCCCCCCCCCCCCCCGGCTGAAGGGCACTCCACGCGCTGATTACCACTCCTGATCCTCCTCTGTGCCTTCTAATCACGCGTGGCTAATTAAAATGGAGAGTTATGGCCGCGTGGCCCGTGGACTACGCGTAGACCGCGCGGGACGCTAAGTGAGTTAGCGTTGGGGTGGTGGAGGGTGGTGGAGGCGGATGCGGGTCAGGTTTCCCCTGGTTCGTTTCTCTTGGCAGGCCAGTCACTCGGTCTTGTCGTGAATCTTTAATAAAGGATGAAGTTCTGGTGATATACGTTAATAGGCTCGCCTATTGAGCGACATAAACAATGTTCATAAGCCCGGCGGAATCCCAAACAAGCAACCTGAACACCGGAGAAAAACTCAAGATCCGGGTGCCTCTGACTGAGAATACAGCATGATTCATATTTTTGTCCTTTTGTCATGTTTATGTCTTATATACTCATTGCACAAAACGCTAATTATAATGTATACATGACATGAATGAGCAGGTGGTGGTACAGGCATCTTGTGGGAGGATAGACTGTGAACATTGGGGTTCAAGCCCAAAAGCTTTTGGCTTGGAATCAAACACTTACAATTGTATCAGGCGTATTTGTGACACAGCAGGAGCCAGACAACATCAAATTATACACCGATACCTGGCAGGTATCAGTGGCCAATGCAATCGTTTCCAATCCAGCCATCAGCACTTCTCACTGTCAGCCAAAGCGCATGCTTTTAGATGACAACCAATCATGAGTTAGATGTGGACCATGAATGGTCATCCCACATTGGAGACCAATAAGCTGGTAGCCAATGATTTGTGCAGCTCCTATGGCCAGGGTCCAGGGTAAACACACTAAAAACCACCTACTGCACTAATGTACATTGTTTCACCAAATCATACTTAAGTAGAGTAACAAAGTTGCTTTTATGTGATATATTATATCACTTACTAAAACGAATGAAATCATTCATCGTTTGAAAACAAAAACTTAATTCATTCGTTTTTCCCCTGAAGCCATAACACAGATAACCCCCAAACTTACATTTTGGATTTCACACAGCAGCACACGTGTATCACCGGGGAATCTCGTGGAACACCGCGGCTAGGAAATACCCGTCTGTGTGAAGAAAAGAAGAGAAAAGAAGCGGAGAAAGAATGTGATGGTCCAACAAAGCCCTCTGGGTTGGGAACAGAGAGCCGTGTGTTTGTGTTGCGATGACTTTGGACCGCGCTCCGCGCCGCGGTTTTTGTTTTGAATAGCGGCGGCGTGGTTCGCCACCTCTGGTGTGCAGTCAGAGCACACCGCGGCTCCGTCGCCGGGGAAACGAGCAGAGCCGGCCCGTAAACAAACGCTGCAAGTGTAACCCGACTCCACCGAGACCGAGACCACTCCGACTTGTGGTGGCTAAACAACGGGCTTACGGGATTGCTGTGGGAGGGCTAGAAATGTCACGGGGAATCGGGTCTGAAGGCACCAGCCGCTTGCTGTCACGCAGCTCTTCAGACAAAGTGGGGTGATTGCGTCGAGGAAAGAAATGCATATTTTGCCATCATCATAATAGTTGGGGGTTTTTTTTCATCGCAGACCTCTGTAATTAACGCAGGAAATCCAGGAAAACACAAGCTCCTTCGTGATTGATAAGTAATTTTGACGGTTGCTTTGTTGAACATGGTTTTGATTAAGCACCTATTGAATGATCGTACATTAATATATCCCAGAGTGTGTCCTATTGCTTGTGTTCACGTTTAGCCATGGGGCTACGACCTCATTTACTTTGGCTCTGTGCCAGGTGGAGAAGATCGCAGAAGTTCTTCAGTGCGAGGATCGGGGGCGTTCTAAAAAAAAACAAGACACTGGGTCTTACGGATTCAGGTAACAACGGAAAGTTTTTGAAAGTCTGAGGCTACAGACATGTTACGCCACTGTTGGAGTGAGAATGACACCGCTAAGTCCTTCAGCCATGCTCTGTCGGCAAGGTCTGGTTTGTTTTGGCAGCTGTTGTGCTAAGATGTCATCTCTGTTTGCTGTGTTTCATGACAGATATTCAACAGCCCTTAACACGCATGGCTGCACAGCTAGGCCTCGCTTGTGTTGTTTTTCTGAATGTGTACGCGCGCACACGTGTGTGTGTGTGTGTGTGCATGTTTGTGTGTGTGTGCCTGTGTGTGTGTGTGTGTGTGTGTGCATGTGTGTCTGCAGACACACACCCGGACACACACCCAGACAAGGTTGGACCAGCGAATACCTGGACAGTGGGAAAGCTGTTGTGTGTGTGTGTTTGTGTGTGGTTGTGTGTGTGCGTGTGTTTGCGTGCGTGCGGTATACTCTGTGCGGGTGTGTTCTTCGTCTGTCTCTTGCGTGGCGCGAGGGCCGATCAAGTTTGAAACGTATAGCAAACAATTAAAGATGCAAACAAACCGTGCGGTGTTGACATGGCGTGTTTGCCGAACGCACACGGCACATTGCGCGCAGACACAAAATCAACTGCAGTCACGCAAGACTCACTGTGCAGTCACACAGACTCAGACTCACACAGCAGCTCCACCACGCGCACACAAACACGCCCACGCTTTCCCCCTCGACTCGTCATCCGTCTCAACGCGGCGTGGTGTGGCCCGACGTGACCCCCTGCTGCTGCCGGGGGGCTCAGCACGCCGTGCCCCCCCCCCCCCCCCCCCTGCACGCACGCTGGTCGACGCCCGTCTTAATTGGCTGATTCGAGTTGTTCTCTTGATTGCTTGATTGCTTGATTTCCCTCACTTTGAAATAACGGCACCTTGACCCCCCCCCTCCTCTCCACAGCCCCCCCCCACACACACACACACACACACACACATACACACCCCACCTCACCCGCCGACTCCACCCACCTCACCGGCCCCGGCCCCCCGCCGTGGGAGACACGCCGTCGGCGTGAATGTGTGAGTGTGTGAGCGGCGCGATACGAGACGAGAGCAGCAACACGTGAGGGGGTTTGGGGGCGGGGGGGGCGGATTTGGGCAAAAGCACGGCGGCGAGGATGGCGCCCAAAGAATGGAGTCAATGCACCTTATTTAAAAACCCGACCGCTTCCATTCAGCGGCGTAATCCCCAGGAGTTGGGGGCCCGGCGTTTTGTGTTTTGCCGAGCCACCTGATCGGACAACAATTGCGGCGCTGGCAGCGGCGGCTCCGCTGAAAGGCATACGGTACGCACATATATGCAACGGGGCTTACAATGGCGGGCCCCGCGCGGTGGAGCCCGCTCCGCCTGCCCGCCCGTCCATTTCAAAACAATGGCGGCGCTGGCATTTAAAAAATGGAGCCAAATGCAGCCAGGGGACAATGAGTGTGAAGAATCCATTCAGGAGCGTGAGTGACTCCATTAGCTTG
>JAXIVH010000005.1:8410882-8420882 GCA_036785325.1 Urophycis tenuis | reverse complement strand
ACCGCATCCCACGGTAGCAGCAGCGACACGTCTGGATGTGTAGGCACACGCTCACGGCCGAGATCCCAACGCGGTTCGTCGGTGATAAAGAGGAACGCGGTTTACATTCCAGACATGCGCCAGGGCAGCACCATTGACATTGTGTAATTTTTTTTCCCCCTCATCCGATGTCAGATCCCATTCCCTAAATGTTGTCTTAACCCCGGTTGACATTTGCCAATGGTGTTCTGTCTGTCATCCTTAAGCAGCTTATGCAAGAAAAATAAGAAAGGCGCTTATTGGAAACGACACTGCTTTTTAATGCAGAAGCATGAAGAACAGTGACGATAGGGAGCTTATGCATAGATTATGGAAGTTAATGCGAAAGATACATGGCGCATTCGGTGTTCCAAGAAGATGACGGCAGACATGTATTGCATATGCATTGCAATAAACAAACCAAACGTTTTAGTCCATGAATTCTGACTTAGTCTTACTTGCAGATCCAGCAAGGATATTGAACTTGTTTATGAATTATACAACGTACCAATTATTCTATTAAAAAAGGTTTCAATGCAAGACATTGATTGATAATGCCATTGCCAAGATTGCACTTCAAGAGAAAGAATCTTGTCTGGCCTCCAACTGCTGGAAGAAGTTCAGTGTCAATGTTCAAGGCTTGTCAAGGGTACAATTCCCTTTCCTCCTGCAGACTCTTTCATAATATTGACATTCTTACAACCTCTTATCAGCATCCATTTAAACCTTGTCAAGTACCATCTCGGCCCTGCATGGCAATCTTCTGATGATTTGTCATATTTTCCTGAGGGCACCCACATAATTTAACACCCGTAGACCATCAATAGTGGCGCCCTCATCTATGCCGGGTGGAGGACACTGCACGCAAAAAGCCTGTCGTTCCAGAAGACCGGGACCTTTGTTGAGGCCGAATTCTGACTCAACCCATGCAATCCCACGTTTGTTGGGATTTGGCTCTGCAGAACAGCTGACTTCAATTTGGGTTTTCATATTCACTTAAGCTCGATGGAGTCCAGTCGGTGAATAGTGCGCGTGATGGCAGCCTTTAAAAGCCATCATTAATCAGACAGCGGACATGATGGATCGTGACCATGACTGCGCCAGAGAGCAGCTCAGTGCAGCATGTTTTACTGCAGCTGGGCAGGAGGTCATCACGATAGTATATTATACATATATGCTGTACGATATAACCACATATAACATATACACTACTAAAGCATCCTGACGTGGGGGCATACAAGCTGTGTTCCATAGCTCATCTGCAATAAGATGCGGTGCACACATAACTCAAGAGAAATTCCACTTTTCCGTGAATCCTATCGCTTTCCCTACAAACGCAGGCAGCCTGTCCTCTCGTTCGCCAAGGATGGAACAAGAATGCCCCGGGTTGTTCATTCTTATCTTCAGTGGTCCGGTGAACTGGTAAAACTAGTTCAAAGGTTTAGAGCTGGTGTTTTAAACAGGTGGCTCTGATTCAGAGTACCACCATTCGTACATCTTTCCACAAGCGAGCCCTGGCCATGGCCTGGAATAACAGGCACTGACCGGACAATGCAGACGGAGAAAAGTTCACAAATGCGAGATTTATCTTCCAATGGTGGTCGGAAGGTTCAATTTTGCAACCAAATGCTGTTGGACATTTTATTTCGGCCAATGAGAGCTTGTTCGATCGTTAAACACTGACAAAAAAAAAAAAGGTGCTGACAGGTGACATTTTATTGACTGGCGAAGAGTTGATTGGTATTTTGAAGGATAAATTCCAAAGCTACAACATCCATCTGCTTTAAGCCAGTGGATGAAGTAACTACATGGCATTCGTACCGAAACCCATGATTGTAGCACAATTCATAAATTGCAACCACATTTTCAGCATGCGATTCTTTTGAAGAGCTACACACAAGGCAGAGAGTCCCGCCCTCACATTGTGCCCTTATGTCTTCCCTGTGTTGTCCTTGTTTGTGAAATTCCTACCACCTGTGTTGATTACTGATTATGATGACAAGAATCTGAGTTAAGCCCCCCCACAAACAGACACGCACACACACACACACACACACACACACACACACACACTGCATTCAGGTTCACTCCTTGGCACGACATAAAGGTGAGCTCATTCAAAAAAAAGTCGCCCACATCTCTTGTTGCGAAACCGGTTTCGAGTGTTTTCGTTGTTATTGTAACGCCATCAGCGAGTCTTTTCAGAACAACAACAACAACAACAACAATCGACCCGAAACCCACGGTGGGGTCGGCGGCGAATCTCCCATCACCCCCAGAACCCGACCCAGTCACCCGCTCGGGCCGCAACGAGGTCCAGAGCAGCGCCGGCTGACCCGAGTGCATCAGACGGTACCTGAGTGGAGGGAGGGAGGGGAGGAGGGAGGAGGGAGGGGCCGGGCTGAACGGGCCGAGACGTGTCCGTCCGCCGGGCTGGACCGGCGGGACCGGACCGGCAGGGCAGGGCCGGCTCGGCTCGGCGAGCGGTGGGAAGAGAGGCCGTCGACTCAGCGGCTGGGAGGAAAGGCTCGTTTGTTTAAGGACGGCCCACGATTCCTGTCTCTCACCAGCTTATCTCTGCAGGCCCGGCGCCAGTATTTGCTTGGATAACACCTCGAGTTTAACTGGCAATGGCACCGCAGTGGAATGTCAACTTACACATAATCACTCGGTGGAAATAAAAGAGCCAAAATAGCTTATTCTATTGCGATTGAGCATGGGCTTGAAAATATTAGACAACGGTGCTCATGGGAACTAAGAATAACGCCACACAGCGCATGTGGTACTTTGGCAGCCTATAATCATACAGCCTATTACAAGGCTTTTCATAAACACATAACATAGCTGGCATACTTAACACATCACACCTAGGGCTGGTTCAGTGATATGTATGCCAGAATGTTCTGTCAGCAGTACTTTTGATGGATTAAAAAAACGACTACTAATAATAACGCTGCCAAGTTCCTGAGTGGCCTTGATTTGTTTGTGAGTGTTTGCCTGAGTGTGTGTTTCTATGGGGGTGTGTGTTATTGAATACATCCTTCACTCATCATGTCCATCTTCATCGGGAGGTACAACACACACACACACACACACACACATACGCACGCACACACCGCGTGTAACACAGTGGGCTGGCGTACCGCAGCTAAGAGAACAGTAGTGTCGAAAGATGGACCGGGCTGCACCAGCTGGGAGAATGGGTGGGAGAGTGAGAGGGGGAGGAGACGGTGGGAGGCGAGGGGGGGGCAGGAAGGAGCAGGTAGAGCTGCGATGAGACCGTGAGAGAACAGAGGGGTGTCACAGGTTTGGTGGTAACAACCTGTGGTTAAAAAAAACGTATTTTTAAAGACAAGCCTGAACACAGAAAAAGAAGTCCAGACCGCATTTGAGTTCTACAGGTCTTATCCAGACATCTTGTTAACACCACCTGTTTGATGCCTGCTGCTATTATTCATATCACACACACATGTACAGACATCCGCACACACACACACACACACACACACACACACACACACACACACACACACACGAACACACACACGCACACACACACACACACACTGTTAGACAGTACTACAATCCATTCTTGAGACACCATTCCTACCTAAAATAGTTGGAGAGACAGAAATAGATTTGTCTAAGATATCCTGGCCTTAACCTGTTGATGATCGTCTTCAATGTAAAAATAACTAGGACAAACTCTGAATGAGTAGAATAACCAAGATGACATCGTTGACAGAGTAAATAGATAAAATTACAATTAGAAAGGCGAGTTAGGAGGTGAATTAGTTACTTCTTTAGTAGGTGAAATAGTACGTTGATTTAGTAGGGGAATAAGCAAGACGAGTTAGTAGGTAATTAGCAAAGTGAGTTAGGAGGTGAATTAGCCAAATGATTTAGAAGGTGCACCAGTAAGGCTGTAGATGAATTAGAAGGTGTGCCAGTAAGGCTGTTCAGTAGATGAATTAGAAGGTGCGCCAGTAAGGCTGTTCAGTAGATGAATTAGAAGGTGCGCCAGTAAGGCTGTTCAGTAGATGAATCAGAAGGTGCGCCAGTAAGGCTGTTCAGTAGATGAATCAGAAGGTGCACCAGTAAGGTTGTTCAGTAGATGAATCAGAAGGTGCACCAGTAAGGCTGTTCAGTAGATGAATCAGAAGGTGCACCAGTAAGGCTGTTCAGTAGATGAATCAGAAGGTGCACCGGTGAGGCTGTTCAGTAGATGAATCAGAAGGTGCACCGGTGAGGCTGTTCAGTAGATGAATCAGAAGGTGCACCGGTGAGGCTGTTCAGTAGATGAATCAGAAGGTGCACCAGTGAGGCTGTTCAGTAGATGAATTAGAAAGAGAATTAGAAGGGCGACTTAAATGTAGGTTGGAAGACAGACTTCCTAAGGAGCGAGTGGGATCGTGTCTCTCTCATCTCTTATTCATGTTCTGGATCCTTCCAAGATTTGACTAATCATCACCTGCTATTCATCCCCTGCTCGTCACTGACTGGGCTGCGGCAAAAACCCTTTCATACATCCCCAGCGCTGCATTATTAATGTACCAGGTGTCACACAACTCGTTGTTTTTGTATCTATTCCTCTCCATCTTTCACATCTTCAGTGACTCCCCGAAACGTGCTCTGGAAATATCTGGATGGTATACATGGGATCTCGTTCTCTTTAGATACAGACGCAATATCACAGGAAGCGCAGCGCTCGGCTCTTTGGTCGCTTTTTTTTTTTCCGTCCCGTCCAGACGAGGTGATGGATTGGATGGACTGCTTTAACCCGGGCTTACCCTTTTGTTCCTGTGCAGGCCCATATCTCACAGATGTAAGAGGGGGCTAGCCGCACAATTATAACTCATAAAGGATAACACTGCTGATGTATTAAACACAGATAAAAGCCCAGTTATTTAATCCAGACCTCTGTGACAGTCTCAAATGGCTCTCCCGGGTTTCGCAGGAGAAATAGTCTGGCATACAACTAGACCGCACTCAGGTGCATCAATACTAACAATGACAATGGAAAAGGGGTTAAAAGCCTAGTATTCTCTCTCTCTGACACACACGTACACACAAATTCACACACACACACACACACACACACACACACACACACACACACACACACACACACACACACACACACACACACACACACACAGACACGCACACACACACAATACATTCAGTTCACGAGACAGGGAGATGCACACACGATCCTGGTGTGTATTTTACTTTCCACTTTCCACACTTCCAAGTTAAGGCTTGGATACACATTGGGCCCCAGAACATTTACCTAGCCGGCTCGTTCCACGCACTAATTCACAGTGCTGGGCCCCAGGAAGGGGATAACATTACGGTAACAAATCAATGTCTTCGTTCACTCCCCATCAGCTCTCTCTGCTTAAAGGGCCCTGCCAGGGATTACCCATAATCCTCGGTTATCTGGATGCCTGCACTCGTCCTCGTACCCTGCCCAGTCCTTCAGGCTCCCAGGAAGCTAAGCTAAGCTACGACTGGGGGTTGTTTCTACACGCCCTGCTAACCAATTAGCCTTTTAAGGTGATTATCTCGACCAAAAGACGATGGTTTTGGTTAGTGTGAATGTGGTTACCTGAGCCCCATGGATAACCCCATGAAGCATGTATGAGTTCAAACATATACTGTGCACTGTTTCATTTAGAGCATGCATATAATACACCTTAAGCTGTATATGGTTTCTTGCTGGGTTTGAATGATATATTATACCAGGCAGGTTCATGAAGAAAAACAGCGTCTACAGCTGACATTCAGCTCCTTCATGGCTATCTGGCCGACGGGGAGCTAATTCTCTGTGTCAGGAAGTGAAGGGGGTATGAAACAGTGTGTTCTTCGGAATATAGGGGGAGTGGACACAGAGCCTCCTCTATGAAACGGTACACCTGGTACGCCACGCACACTGGCCTCAAAGCACCGACAACGCACTGCAGAGCACTGGTCGTCATTAGCAATGAAAGCAGCGTTGTCAAATCCTATTTATTTATCCATCCCGAGAAGCACGTTCGCCTCCAAACACGAGTGCGCTGCGGACGGCTCTGGCGGCCCGTTTCTTTGCGTCCGAGGAAGGAAACGACTTGATCAAGTTTACGTGCGCGATCATGTTTTTTCTTGCTAGCATGCGTACGGCCCTCGTGTGAAAGCTGCCCATCCATGGTTGAGAATGATCATCAGAGAGGGTGAGTCCGCCTGCATCCCATCACATGATGGGATGCTACAGATCTGAAGCATATCAGCGCAATCTGTTCACTGCGCGGCTTTGGCTAATACTCAATACTGATTGGTCCATTAGGACATTCTACGGTCATTTATTTCTGAACTGCAGACCGCTGCAACGCATAACACACCGTTGCCATGGCCGCAGTTCGGATCGTAGACTCCGGAGTACCTGGACCATGTCGATCCGCAGAAAGAAGTCTAATCTTGTATTCTTTGTGTGCTGTTGTTTTCACAAGTGGGCAGCCGTTTAATGAGCGGTAAATTGTAAAGCGAGCCGGCCGTTTTTTGCCAAAATAAACAGTGACAAGGTGATGTCGCACAAGTTTGGTGTATTCATTGCAATCATGCTGTCAATTTAGACGGAGGTAAGGACACATGAGGCAAGTAAATGCGGCAATCGACGGCATTTGGAAAAACAAACGATGCTTATGTCTCTGGAAATGTAGGGAATACGAATACAACAAAAACATTGAACATGTTGGGTTTGACTGAGAAAAATAAGCTATTAGCAACGAGAACAAATTTGCTCACTTCCGCCTCCAATCTGTGCATGATTAATGACCGGGCAATTTCACGGTTAGACCTCACATTTCCTGAGCTAAGCGGTGGTTATTCCTTCGCACGGCTGTGTGGCGGTGGAAACATATTTCCAAAAGGCCCGCCACATGACACACTTCTTGACACCAAAGGCAGGGTGAGTCAGGAGTTTGGACAGAGGTCAGGCTGGCTATTAGTGTAGCCAAACAAGACCGAAGGTTCACGCTAGACAGAAAACCCAAGTGTGTTTGTTGTGTGGGGGCTGGAGCCAAGCAGGGAGTGTTGAGAATATGTCAAAGCAGACATAAAATGAAAACAATCCACTTTAAATCAAGTGGAACCACATGACGTTTTTCACACTAATTCTCTTAGCTGGGAGACCGGGGGAAAAGTCTCGCTCTCCGTGTTTTCATAGCGTTGACCGTAGACTCGCACTCCAAAGACAACAGAGGGCCAAGTGTCTCGGAGTGAGCGGCGCGGCACATGGACGGTGCCAAAGCAAAGGCGAAAAGAAAAACCTGACCCGGAGCTCAACAATGGGGAACACACATGGATGGCGTAGCCGCGGCAGACGGAAATAATCAAGCCCTTCCTTTTTAAAAGCAGAGACACCGAGATCCAACATGGTGTCACAACGCGTTATGGTGGGACGCCCGTCTGCGTGCCGGTGACACCGTTCTTTCATGTTCTGGTCAGATCGGGCCGCTTCGGAAAAAAAAAACCATTGATTACAGTGGAGTCTTTATGAAGGAAGGTGTCTTGATAGTCATCTCGAAATCAAAAGCCCACGAGTCAAATACGGCTACTCCCTTATTATTACAGTTGTAAAGGCTCGCCTAGATAAGCAAACCATCAAACTGGTAGCACTTCAAGAGGAAAACACTGAAAGTGAATTTGATTATTTGTGAAGTCTGTTGTCATAACAAGAGACTTCTTAATATAGCCTCCCTGAGTCAAGTTTCTGGATATTTTGGCGTAAACATAACCTTTGATTAATGATAACAAGTGGTTCTATTTAAAACAGCAGCAAAGCGGTATTTATTTACCTCCAACACTATGAGGATCATTGTGAAGGAGGTCTTCCCAGGAGTTTGAAGTGAGTGTGGACCTTTGATACAGCCTTGTGAGGCGGTCTGTGCTGTCAGTCTCTGCTTCGGTTTGGGGAGAGCGTTCATCATGTTTCCTCAAATCACACTTATTAACTTACTAAATAATTAAATCTGGGCCGTGAATACACACCGTAATAAGGTACTTTTCTAGTCCAAATCAACAAATATCTGTCAAGAAATACAAACTCACAACATAGTCGAATAAACCCATGACTCATTTGCACTCACTATGCATGCTAGTCCACCCAAATCAAATAATTTAATTAAGGCAATAATTAAAGTAGTAATAATACACTGTATTGGGTTAGACTTGTTAGACAGAGGTCTGCCTCTGATAGAGATCAGAATCTGTTCTGTTGTATAAGAACAGAAGATATCATTTAACTGAAGAAGATTCGGTTAAATTGTAATGGACCACCGATGGCCTGGCCAATGGGTAACAACACACTGGGATTCTTCCAAGAAAATATACAACCGAACTATCGCTCACTTTGTTTGTGATAGACTGTACTTTGTAAAACATGTGAACATGGAAAGTAACAGACCCACCCATGCACACACACACGCACGCACGCACGCACGCACGCACACGCACACACACACACACACACACACGCACACGCACACACACACAACGGCACAGATGAAAGTCTTACATGTGAAGTGGACGGACACCGGAGCTGTAGGCGATGAACCCTGAACGGAATAACAACACGACAAGAAAACATAACAGTTCATCATCACCAACCCCCCCCTCCCCCCCCACGCACACAGACACACCTAACCCCAGCCACATGCACAGCCCCGTGGGTCCCTAAGCAATGCAGTCCTCCCCAGAGGTTCCATATTTATGGGTTACTGGCTGATAATCTGCTCATGCTTTGCGTTCACACAAGCGCCCTCCTGGCGAGATGCCCTCACCCTGACGAGGAAGACACGGCCCGGCAGCGGCCACGTCTAGTTCCAACACACACTCATTGCACGTGCACATACACACATGCATGCATGCATGCATGCATGCACACATGCACACACACACACACACACACGCACACACAGAATGAATAAGATATTAAGAAGATGGACTCCGCCAACCGCATTCCAAACAGGTTTGTCCACGTCTAGATGCCAAATTGAAAAACTGTCAAAAAATGCCTTTGTCACAAACTCACGTCACATGCATGCTTCAGACTATAAGCTACAGGGTAAAAACATCATGCTACAAACCTGGTGTGCTAGAAACATATACAGTACATAAATAAACATGAATACATACAAATACAAATGGCTCTGCCACAGAGGTGGGCAATAGTGTACTTCTTAAACAACACAGCTGACCTGGCACTTAAGAGCACTGGGGGCCTGAGAATCCTCCTTCTTAGTGTCTTGAGTGGCACGCTCAGAATGTGACTTCACAGAGCGGATTACGAGAGAGGGGATCGTCAAAGATGAGGAGTCGAAGAGTTTTTTTTCCCCCCTGGGCCTTTCTGGCTGTAAGAACAGTCATTATCACTTCAGAGCGGTGTTAATGTCACAGAAAAAAAAAAAAAAAAAAACACTTTGTTTGGGTCATTTATCACATCGGGGTCCCAGCACACAACTCACAAAGCCGGGCGCGGCACATGCGTTCACCCACCCGCCCACCCATCAACCCCCACCCCCCTCCGTGGTGGAGGAGTTGGGGGGGTGATGTGTGGGCGGTGGTTTATCTGTGCCTAAGGTGGGCAGAGTCTTAAAAAAAAAAAAAAAAAAATGCATCGGCCTGAAGGAACACATGGGGGGGGGGGGGAGGCTATAGGGAGGCCCCTCCCCTCCGGGCCCACACAGGCTTGGACCTCCTCCCCATGCCCGACACCCGCGCCCCGCTGCAGTCTGGGGGGACCCATGTGGTATGTCACACACAGCAGGTGTGAAGAGAGATTAGACAGCAGAGCACGAGGAGGATGGGAGGGCCGGGGGGGAGGGGGGGGGGGGGGGGGGTCGGACACAGTGCTGACACACACACAAAACATAAATCTGTATGCTAGGGATTGTGGACGGTCCACAAAGGTGGCTAATGGCCTCTCCCGTCGGTGGCCACAATG
>JAXIVH010000005.1:8350882-8405882 GCA_036785325.1 Urophycis tenuis | reverse complement strand
TGCGAGTGGTCCCACTCACACACGGCTCGTTTTTACTCCACTCCCACCCCCCCTACCAGCTCTTTGCGCCAATTACACCCTGGCCTGCCTCAGACATGCGCACGCACACACACACACACGTGGGCGTGGGCGCGCACACACACACACACAGACACACACACACACACACACACATGCACACACAGACACACACAGAGACACACACACACATGCACACGCACACACACACAGACACACACATACACACGCACACACACATACAAGCACGCATGCACACACACACACACACACACTTATCTTCTCTATTTGAAGTCAGCGCTGCTCCTAATAACCCTGTGTGTTACAGCCGGGGGTCCTGAAGGAGTTGATAGCCCCCCCACCCCCTTCCTCGGGTTCAGGTGTGCAGGAAAAACATTGGGCCGGCAGAAAAGTCATTAACTTTTCAATCTTGACCTCGTGTGATCTCATCCCTTCGGCGTACCGAGGGCACGGTGCCGTGTGTGTGTGTGTGTGTGTGTGTGTGTACGTGTGTGTGTGTGTGCGTGTGTCTGTGTGCGTCTGTGTGTGTGTGTGTGTGTGTGTGTGTGTGTGTGTGTGTGTGTGTGTGTGTGTCGGAACACAATCTGTGTTCAGACATTATACTGTAATGGTCAATAACCCGTCGCGTCGCCACGTTTCTCCACATATTCGACGTACGAAGGACTTCCCGAAATTGCAACAACAAAAAAAAAAAAACACAAACGCAAACACTAAACTTACTATACGCTGGATCATTTATGAAAAGTAAACATTGAATATTTCGAAAAATGAACTCTTGGGATAAGACTGGTTCTGAAAATGTTTTATCCCAAAACAGAAATCCAGGCAGCCTGAGGCTTGAAGACTAGCAGTTATGAAGATTTAATCGTGATTAAAAAGTGAAGAAGAACTGAAACGTGGAGGACTAGCCATTCCTGCAGATTGGGTGGAGAAGAAGAAATTGTTTATACCAATAATTGACGCAAGGACCTGAAACGCCGTAGTGACAACTGTCACGTGTTTGACACGTGACAGTTGCTGGATTGTACAGACCAACGCCTCTGGGCCAAGTTTGGTTGTTATCCTGGTTGGGTCGAAACAAGCCGGTAATTAAGCTGGTGCTATACCAATATGACATATTTTTAATATGTGTATATATCAGGGACTAATCACAACCATTTACATAGTTGTGAAGGTAGTTTTTCCACATAGCTGCTGGACTAATTTGACGTTAAATAAGTATTCTGGAGTGATAACCATGCATCGTTGGAGCAATACCATAAATGTCTTCAGCTCATTTAGGAACCTCAACGGCTTTCCTAAAGCTAAAGCAACAGTTATTGTTAGAGACTAAATTCATAATACCGTGGAATGGTGTTGAATATAAACAGTATGTAAAGGCATCAATTATGGAGTAAAAAAGGGCCTGTTTTGCAGGTATAGAATAGAAATACTTTATACTTAGTTACCTCTCAAAGGGGTGAGTGCAAACAGCTCATTTACTCATTTGGAGGCAGCCTTAGACACTAAGGGATTTGCCAATGTGGACGGCATTAGTGTTAAACATAAGCACTTTGTTAAAGTTGCAACGTTACGTGTCACATTTCAACTAGCTCTTGGCTTATATAACCTGGACGTATCTGTAGTCAATGCTGATCGAAAGTGGTTTCAATAATTGTATCAATAAAATCAAATCCCATAAAAAAAATGTACCTCTCTCTACGTTACAAGAATCTTACAATCAACTGAACCGTCCCAAATCCCCTCCCACTCACTGCATGCTAGCTCATGTCACTTAGTAAAGTAACGCCAGTTAGTGGACAGAATGCTCTTATGGAGTGACTTCTCAGAGTGTCCCTCCTACAAACTGGGAGGGTCTCAATCTGACACTTTACCAAGTTTAACTCTAATACCCTGCAAAACATGTTTTACAGCGGTGTGCCATGCATTAAACGGGAGGGCAAAAAGGAAGAGAGAGTGAGAGAGAGATAGAGAGAGAGAGAGAGAGAGAGAGAGAGAGAGAGAGAGAGAGAGAGAGAGAGAGAGAGAGAGAGAGAGAGAGAGAGAGAGAGCTTTAACACATAAGGAATGAAACACGACTGTCCTGTTAAGGAAAATATTGCACAATGAAATTAATGTACAAAGATTAATATTAATATGATAATTTTTTTATCGACATAATCCGATGAAATTAAAATTGAATTCCACAGTGCTTTGAGCATATTGCCCTTGTGTTGTCAAGCCAACATCTGCCAGGCAAGATGATGTTATGGTGGTTTGATCACCCAGCCCACTATTGTCCTTTAATGTCAGATTTGTAGTGCATTGATTTGGCAGTCAAAAGGCATAGGTGTCCCATGATCGGAAAATAATGCACGCCCTTTGAATGAGTATTAACCAATCAGAATCAGAAGTATCCCACAGCACTGTGGTACAAATGAAAATAACTCACACCCTCGGAATGCTATTGACCAATGAGAATCCAGTATTCGACGGCGATGCGGTACAACAGAGTTTGATGAGCGTGGTTTGGACGGAGAAGAGTCCCAACACACTGTCATCGCGGAGACACCCGCCGCCAGCAAAAATATTCAGCCCGGGATTCAGAGTGTCTTAGCGAACCCACACCAATGACAGATGCAGATAGGAGGGCGCCAGTAACACGGGGAAAACATCCAAGCCACTTTGGCCCAGATTGCTTATCCCTCAACAATGCCTTCCAATATTTTATGTGGAGGCAAAACCCTGCTCTTTCATTGTTCTTGGCACGGGCGGCCGTGTTCTCAGCGGTGTTGACGAGGAACTAGCTTAACAGCGATGGCCCACAAATGTATTTATCTTTTATAGCCCACAGATTGCCACCGGTGGCTGCCAAGGCGCGGACGCAGGGCCACCCGGCTAATGCTATCATTATTAAGGACTTACAATACATTACAGAGCACCTTTCTCCTCGCCACCGCCCCCCCCCCCCCCCCCTCACCGCTTCGTTGTTCCACTACGGTAGCCCAGAGCAGGGGGGGGTCACCGAGTAGAGAACCACAATGAACCTCGTTCACGATGTGCCCCAGAGGCTCGGGGGAGCGCGGTTCCCTGAGACGGGGGGGTTGATGACGGGGAACGGGGGAGAACGGAGAACGTGCGGCGCTCGTCATGCGCGTTGGAGCCACGGCGAACCACGTTGCTCCGTCGGCTCGTGCTTAACACACAAAAGAGCGTAACACACAAAAGAGCGTGTTTTTCGGCGCGGCTCAAGGCCCTGACCCGGCGTAATCTTTTCATAACGTCTGCGAGGTTTAAGGGCTGTGACAGATGGAGTTACCCTTTTCCAGGGGCGTGAGACGCCTGAATAGAATGCCGTACAGTGGAAACGGACGGCGGCGGGGACGTGATCCCAGAGCTACATCACACGCCAAGGAATCACAAAGCGGTCTTTATTTTTTGAGTCGTTACGGCGACGGCACCGTATAAACCGCAGCATGCTGGGTAATTCGAGCGCCACGGCCACAGGAGTGTTATGCATACGTCGAAAGGGTGGAAAATTCGCCCTCGGTTTGCATTTCTCCCCGTTCGCTCAAAGCTCCAGCCTCTTCCTCATGCCAATTGAAAGAAGAGAAACAGGTTAGAAAAAGAGGAAATACCAAAGATAAATAACCCAAGGTACCTATAAAATATGAAGCTCCACTGAAAAGCCATGAGGCTTTTACATATAAAGGTTATTCTACCAAATCCACCTCGTCTCTGGTGGCAAGGCAGAGCTTTCAAGCAAAAGACTACTCTCGGAATAAGTGAGATCAGGGCTTCGCTGCGCAATAAATTCCACCGACCGACGAGCAAAATACATCCCGGCCAACGAGGGAACATGCCACTTATTGTGAATGACAATGCTAATTGCACTAGCGCATCTGCATGTTAATGCCCCCTGTTCCAAAACATTAGCTCCCAGTCAGTTGTAGCCTTGACATATTGAGATGTAGTGCAAGAACTGTGCTCTGTGAAGCTAATGTACTTTGCTAATGTATTATTTAGTCAGTGTGCCCGCTAATTGAGTTTTAATGTCAGCGGCCGCCATCCCATGCATGTATGACTGAGCGCGGGGGAAAGTTTAGATGTTGATAGATGACGGCCGGCCGCCCGTGGCGAGGCCCCAAAGGTCACACACATCGCCAGGGCAACCGCCGTGACCTCGGCAGTTTCAAAAGAAAACTTTGCGCGTTTTCCGCTGTAGCTCAGTGCCTCGCGACTTATATCTAGTAACGAACGTCCTCGGTGTAAATGACCTCATCCAGCCAGTCTAATCTAGCAATTACATTTCAGGTGTGAGTAGGCAACGCTTCTGAGGTGTAATAAATAGCTTGCCAAATAAAAAAAAACCTGAGGTCACCCGGGGTTAAAACGTTCAATAGGAACAACAATACGCACGCCTACAAAACACCAAAGCCTACACTATTGAGCACCCGGGGATGGCACAAAGCAGCCAGTGTTTTGACCGTCAGTCAGCTGCTCTCATCTGGACGTACAATGAGCGAGGCCGTCCTCACAATGTCTGTGACTCAGGAGCAAAGAGCACGGGTTCAGTTAGCGTGAGGAAATCAGCCAGAATGTCACCGCGCCTCCAACGTGGAAAAATCGGCCCGAGATGCCGAGTGATTTTCCAACTAAATGCCAGATAAGTTGCGGGAAAGCTACTGTAAGTTTGCGAGTTGAATATGGCTCCCATACGAGCATGCAGCAATTTGCATTTTAAATAGACACCATGCACTGCACGGCTCCGTGGAAACCGTTCATAATTGCGAGGAAACACTTCCTCGCAATTATTTCTCCAGTCCAACCCACATGTCACCTACGACAAGAAGCAACAGAGAAACGTTCCAGTCTTTATGGGAATCGTTCACCCAGAGCACAAGATAAAGCACAGCAATAATTTGTTTTTTGTTTTTTTTAGTCTTGAACCCAACCGGCTAATTAACATTGTGAATTCAACCAGAAAGTAAGTCTTCCTCTGACAAGTTTAATTGCATGGATGTGCGCGGCATAATTTAACAGCTCGAATAGAGAGCTGCTTTGACTCCATAAACGATGATGTTACCTCACCTCAAAGACTCTTTTTTTTTCTTTTTTTTTCCAAAGTTGAGCTTTACCTGAGCTCATTTGGTGATTTAATAGACCTAATGAGTTTTACTCCAACCGTTAATTATGAGGCAGAGAATAAATCTGCCACCGTGTTGATTGCTTATTTATTTTAATTTAATTTTTTGAATGTGTCGAGCGAACGCTCAGAGGCAATGTGACTGTTGGGTCAGGGCTGGTTTACAGACAAATGGTGTTTTCTGCCTAAGCTGTCTCTTACTATAATGAGTCACTGAGCATGCCCAAAATGTTTATCCGTGGCGGCGCATACCACACACAACTCCTGGTGCGCACTTGTGATTGATTATTGACTGAATGAGCGGATGAACAAAAACAAAAAAAAACTGCATTCACAAATGAATATTCAAACTCAAACGACTTTCGGCGTTCAAGAGCCGTGTGTCCTCTAAATGACGAGCGTGCATTGACATCCTCACACAGGGAGTCACACGGTGCTGCGCTGAACTCGCGGCGCTACGTTTAACAGAAAAATCTGCTTCCACCGACAAGGAGATTCGCCCTTCCTGGCACGGACATTATTTTCCTTTCGCCGTTGCG
Source organism: Urophycis tenuis (assembly GCA_036785325.1). Classification (NCBI taxonomy): domain Eukaryota; kingdom Metazoa; phylum Chordata; class Actinopteri; order Gadiformes; family Phycidae; genus Urophycis; species Urophycis tenuis. Next base: position 8,400,179 of record JAXIVH010000005.1, on the reverse strand, counting down.
TCGCTACACCGTCTGCGGCGGTCAAACACAGAGACACATCCGTCCCCCTCTTCCTGATGCCAGATCTCCCTGACCCATCCTTCCCTGCTTGTTTTATAGCCGCTCCGATGTGGTGCGAGCCCCGGCCCACAAACAGCGGCCGGGCGGCGCCGGGCGCCAGCGATTGTGTATTATGCTGTGGCTCATCAACCACTACATGGTCAAACAGCAGAGCACTCGCTATCTCCCACAAGTTGAGTTTAATGGCTGCCAGTGCTTGACCTTCTCCGCCGGGGCCTCTGTGTTAGTCACTCTCCAGCAGTTTTCAATTGAAACGGGGGCTGTGGTGACGGCGGCGGCTGGAGAGTGTGTGGTGTGTGGCGGGAGGAGGTAGAGGGAGGGGGAGGCTGGCATTAAAGAGAGAGAGAGAGAGAGAGAGAGAGAGAGAGAGAGAGAGAGAGAGAGAGAGAGAAAGCGAGGAAATCCTGAGGGAACTGATTCATCACTTTTCAATATTTCTTTCTATTTCTCCAGTATAGAGACTGCCAGAGGGGTACTAGCTGGTCCTGTTGGGGTGATAACAGCCCTGGGGGAGGGGGGGGGGCGGGGGGGGTCACACATGCTTGGGACATTTTTAGGGGACCCAAGAAGAGAGTGCAGACTACCCCGCCCGGGCCTCGTCTGGACCTTTCATCCACTGATGGGAGGAAGGTTCCCTGAGGCAGTGTTCCCTTTTTTGGGGGGTGCTCTGGGGATGCTGCTTGGGGACATGCAGCTTTGATGTCCCACAAAGGGATGGAGCTTCAGAACATGGGGCAGGTGAATATGGTCTACTTGTGATTCAGAGACTGTGTGCCCTCTGCTTCAGCAGCAGCAGCAGACACTGGACCCCAGGGGCCGAGTGTCTTAGGGATATCAGCCTCATGACTTATTAGCCCTATACCCTCGAGGGGCTTTGCTTTTAGCCACGAAGGTGGACACAGATTATACTGTTACTATTCGCAGTCATATCACCAGAAGTGACCATTTATAAAAAAAAGATCTCCATCTTGTCTCATCTCCCGACATCCTATATACGCTGCACAGGACCTGGGGTTGTCCCCGTCAACCTATATCCACCATACAGGACCTGTGATTAACCTCGTCAGCCTATATCCACCATACAGGACCTGTGATTACTCGTCAACCTATATCCACCATACAGAACCTGTGATTACTCGTCAACCTATATCCACCATACACGACCTGTGATTAACCTCATCAACCTATAGCCACCACACAGGACCTGTGATTAACCTCATCAACCTATAGTCACCACACAGGACCTGTGATTAACCTCATCAACCTATAGCCACCACACAGGACCTGTGATTAACCTCATCAACTTATAGCCACCACACAGGACCTGTGATTGACCTCATCAACCTATAGCCACCACACGGGACCTGTGATTAACCTCGTCAACCTATATCCACCACACAAGGCCTGTGATTAACCTCGTCAACCTCCAAAGCCGCCCTGTCATTAGAATCTTTCAACAATTACAATTATGTGAATTGATTAAATTCATCCCTTAAATTCCAGTGGCACCCTTTTTTTTCTTTTTTTCTTTTTTTTAAATATGTCAGGTTCTGTAAAAGAACAATTAGGATAATTGACCGTACAATCCCCATTAACTAAAGCACTCCCGGTCAGGGCTGAGATTAGTTTAATTCTCATAATGGAGGAGCCTTCCACTCCTCTATTGTTCTTTTGTGCCATTTTTCATGGCGTCCGCCCAACATTTTCTAGTTACACACTGGTGACTGCACCATATATGGCAGTGGAGCAACGGTCACAGCACTTCCTCTAGCCACAAGCTAGTGGGACTCGTTGGCATTATAAAGGGGTCGTTAGCTAACCGTTAGCCAAATTTGTAATTAAATGTGAAAACTGTTACAGAAACACAAAGAGCTCCATTAAAACGCAGACCGTGGCGGAGAGGACTATGGGAAAGCCTTAGACATTTTTCCAATTGAGAAGCGTAGATAAAGTCATGAAAGAATGACATCACAAGATCTGTAGCATGTAGGCCTACAGGGATATGGGTAGGTTAATGGAAAGCAGGACCTGGAAAGTCTCTAATTCAAAACGTCTCACCTCAGGTCTGATAATGTTCCATATGTTGGAGGATTTATTTTAAAAAGAGGATGTTGCTAGGCCACTGTTTATATGAAGCCAATATCGACACTATTACCACATTCTCAGAAATAGTTGAAAGTCATATTTCATTATTAAATACACACATATGATCACTAATTTGGCATCAGGATTATTTTCATTTCATAGACTTTAGACGAGAATTTAATGTTCCTGTCTCGCAAATATCCCGCTTCAGTGAAGCATGTCATACACAAACACCCAAGTTAGACAAAAAAAAAAAATCTTGAATTTCAGTTTTCATATTATTCAATTTTACAGGTATTTAAAGAGAGAGAAAGGACACAGTGTCTTCACACACAAAGTGTTCCTTCTCTCTCTCTCTCTCTCTTTCTCTCTCTCTCTGGCCACCCACATTTTCCCTCGGTGGTGCAGTTGGTTCTGAGTGACTGCCACTGAAGCCTATAGATCACCCCCCCCCCCCCGACACCACAGCCTCTTAGGGCCTGGCGGCCCTCCACGCCGGCCGCAGAGGGGTCTCACAGTAACACGGCGGCCTCTGGGCCACGGCCGCCCCCACTCCTCCCACTGCAGCCTCCTCCGCACTCCCAACCCTGGCGGGCGCTGGTTCACGGGCGGCTGAGGGCTCTCTCTCTCTCTCTCTCTTTCTCTATCTCACTCTCTCCCTCGCTCGGTCTGCAGTCAAGTTTCTGTCCGATTCATTCACCAGTGATATGCGATCCTCCTCCTCGGCCCGGTGTGCGTTCAGCTGCGCTCCGGCCCCACACATCAGAGTGCCCTGGGCCGACCCGAGGCCGGGCCGTACGGCCGGCTCTGTCAAAAGAGACAGAATGTTGGCACTCTCAGACCCCCAACCCCTCCCACCCCCCCCCACCCCCCCCACCCCCCCCCCTGGTTTTGGGTCAATGAAAACAAAGTTGTTGTTTTTTTTAACGCCGCGCGAGATACAAACGTGTGCACGCACACACACACACACACACACCAACAAACACACAAACAAACAAACACTCGCAACCAGAAGCGGATAAATAAGCCATATTTATTGGAGTGGGGGAAAAAAAAAAAATATATATTTTGTCTTTTGTTTTGTTTTTTTTCCCCTCCCTGAAAGAAAGCCAAAGACAAACAGCGAGACACAGAGCGGAGCCTGGGCAGGTGTTCCCCGTGTCGGGTTACATCAGCCCAAAGGGCCCCTGACATCTGTAAGACAGGATCACCTGCATGCCTTCTGAGTCAACACAGACTCTGATCCCGCCTGCAGCAGCGAGCGCAGCAACAAACAGACAGACAGACAGACAGACAGCCCTCCGCACCACGGCTGCCCGGACGCGGCCGCGGAGGAATTCCAAACACCACCTTCGTTTTCCATGGGGGCTTTTAATTAATTCCACCCGCCGCTCAGAGTCAGTTCAGCTTGTAAAGCGGTGGAGGGTGGAGGATGGAGGGTGGAGGATGGAGGGTGGTGTGGGGGGGGGGGGGGGAGAGATTGGGTCAATATTTTGAAGGATGTGGGGTCTGTTTGAAATTGGAATGGTTCCTCTATTCTCCCACTCACTTCTAACATGTGTACACACACACACAGGCACACACGTGGACACACACATGAACACACACAAACACACATATGCACACACAGACGCACACACACACACACACACACATACACACACGCACACAAACACGCACACACATAAACCTCATGCAAACATCCACCTCATCTTCTCCAAAACCTCCGGCGTGCGCGCGAGAGAGTGTGGACAAACAGCTCCTTTGTTACTGCTTAAGTTCACGCTTTGTCCCCCCCCCTCGCCTGTCTGCTACTGGACAGAGCAACAAACTTGTTTATTTTTCCCATGACTGTAGTCTACAGACTCTGATCCCCTCTTCCCCCCCCCCCCCCCCCCCGCCCTCCTCTCCCTGAAAGGGCTTGTGTGCGCCCGGCCCTGGGTTGTTGCACGGAGAGCCGACCGGCAAACATATCAACAGGTCGTCATTTACATCAGAACAAAAACAAACAAGTGCAGGAGAAAGGAGCCGCTAAGGAGCCACGGCCGCTTCCTTCTCCTCTCCGCAGCGAGGGCTCATCTCACGTGGCGGCGGGCAGGCCGCCAGCCACATCTAATATGGATTTATATACAAAGAAAGTGCCCAGTTTAACATAATGAATATTTAATCATGCATGGACCCTGTAAAGCAATTTTGCCGAAGTAATTGAAAGCAGACTTTGTCTAGAAGCTTAAGAAGAAGATGGAAGGAAAAAAAAGAAAAAAGTTAAAAAAAAAAAAAAAAAAAAAGAGCTAAATTGTTGACCCAAAGCAGCCCTGAAAACACATGAAGGATTAAATGTTTACACTGCTGGCGTACACTCCCGAAAATGAGGTTAGGAATCTGGGGTGGAATCAGTTGATACTAAGCCCCCTGATTTGCTGAGAATTTACACACACCGACACACCGACACACACACACACCGACACACACCCACACACACACACACACACACACACACACACACACACACACACACACACACACACACACACACACACACACACACACACACACACACACACACACACACACACACACACCACCACCACCACCACCACCACACATCCATTCCTGTGGAACATTAGTTACTCCAAGAAGACCCTGCCGTGCTATCAGACCGCAAAAGCAAAGAACATGACATTTTGTTCATTTCATAGCTGAAGCCAGGTTTCTATTCTAGTTTCCTACTGACCGCATACAGAACATTTCATATAAAACATATACATATAACACAATATAACATATACATATATATATAACATAATATCACATAACATATAAAAGATAATCAATGGATAATCATAGTTGCCTGCCACCTCACTTGAAGATGAGCACAACAGAATACCATAACGATTATTTCATCATTAAAGATGTAGAAGCACGACTAGCTGCATGTTGTTGTCTTTTAAATGCAAATATATACAGTATGTATTGAAATTTCTCTTACACATGTTCTATATCTATTTTTTTGTTCCACAGGATACATCCACGCAAGTATAATCAGCGACTCGAGAACGTTTCCAATCACAAATCAAGCTCACAAACGCAATAAAACGTTTCGCAATTACAGTCTGCGCAGATTATTTCCACACTCTCGTACCGTTTCATCTTCGGGCAAATAGTGATCTGACAATGGGAGGACAAGACTGAGAGTTGCCTGTCCTCCATTAGAGTTCACCAAGAGACATACTGTATTTCAGGAAATGGGTGAACTTATTTGAAAGGTGTGTGTGTGTGTGGGGGGGGGGGGGGGGGGGGGGGGGGGGGGGGGAGAGGGGGAAGGGGAGAGGGGGAGGGGGGGCGTAAGCGGATTTGAGCAAAAGTGTTCACTTGTGCAAAATAAAACAGGTTATCAGGTTTTTTTGGGGGGGTGATTCTCTGGCACCCTTAATAATAAATCTGCTTAGCGGCTGGTCTAACAGCTTCATTCTCCTCACAAATCTCTGCACTGCAATAACACGCAACAGCGAGCACAGATTAATTTAATAACTCTTTGGGGTGGGGGGGGAGGTGGTGGTATGGTGAGCATATGGGCGATGTGGTGAAGGAGAGGGGATTTTCACGGAATAGGATATTGCTTCAGCGACGGATTGGTTGTTACGTAATAATGTCAATTATATTCCATTGGAATAGGTAAGCTGCCCCATGACTGGGGACTCCAAAAAGTGATGGGAATTTTTAGCTCAGGGATGAAGAGGGGCGAGGAGAACTTGAAGGTACTAGAGGGTTAAAGGACCCCTGGACAGGTACTTTGAGTACAATAAAATGCACGCACACACACACACACACAAAGATACATTAATGCCTGTCTGCAAACCCAAGCCCCTCTCGCGCCTCGATCACTTCTCTGCAGAGTGCAATCTGGGTACAATTTGGAAGGTATTGTGTTTTGAAATGCGACAGGTTCACCCCGTCTGTGACGTCACGGCACAAATTGTCCTCATCTGCACGGCAGAAACTCGTTTCCTTTGTGTTGCTGTAGGGGAGCGATATTCTGTCTTTGTAGATAATGCACACGCTTGACCCAGGAAGTTATTGCTTGGCAAAACTAAGGCCCTGTAACAGGATAACTACAAACAGAAATAATTGAGATGAAAGCATTTTGTGTTCTACAAAGACCGCTCAACAGCAGTTTACTGCTTCCCATGTTCGTGTAGATCCTTCCCATAACAACCTCACTTTGGTTGCATCCCTAAAAAACCTCCAACATGCCCAACAAGCCATGTTGCTACCCGTAAACACATGGGCCCAGCCTCAAATACAATCTATTGCTGTCTGGTCGGCAATTCACACAACAAGAAAAAAAAAAAGTGAGGCACAGACGACACGTGTTTGCATTTAAAACAAGACATATTCTGTCATTAGCAGGGGAAAAAAAATACTAAATAACATATCAAAGTACACATCAAAAACCAAAAGAAGTCTTGAATCAATCAGATGCCCTGGCTAAAATAAACACAGCTTGCAGATGTGATATTGTAATAAATGTGCTCCATTTAACTATGCAACATGCTTCCATCTGCTTCCTATCGGAGAGGAGAGCCAACAGTTATTGCAGCTCGAGGAGAGAAGTTCACGAAAACAACAGAGAACAGTGACCTCGTGTGGCCGCCGCTGAATTGGCCGCAGATGAAAGTTTGGAACACAACGTTGTTGTTGTTGTATTCAACGTGACGCCAGCCCCGTGGAACATTGTGGAGTCAATACTCGTGAATGTGAAAGAATGCATTCATGAATAGGAAACACAATGGTTTCACAATTTAACAGACTCGTTTGCTCTGGTTCGACCTGCATTGGGTGACCCGGGTCAAGTGGGCCTGTAAGCGCAACAGGAAATCTAAATGCACTGGGTGGTGCTGAAGGAAAACACTCAGCCATATTTCGGACATTTCTTTCCCCGTGCCAGTTAATCAGCCCCACCTTTCCAGCATATATATATACTGTATCCGATATCATTTTCCTTTGTCGTTTGATTTTCTCACGCTTTCAAAGCAACAGTCCCAGACCACGTGCTCAGTTGGTTGCATAGCTAGATCATTACCTTGTCCAATTGTTGGGTTATTCTGTTAAACGCTGGCTGGGGGTGGATTTTTCAGACCTCAGGTGATCAGTGTGGCTCTTTGTTCTTTCCTTTGATCTTTATTGGACGATCGTCAATGAAACGTCGTTGTTTGTTTGTGCATTATCATCCGGTGATTTGTTGTACGTGAAATACATAATAATGAGCAAGAACACACAAGGAGTAAAAGTGAGAACAGGAAGCGAGGCGGGCCATTATTGTTGGGTTTTCTGGGAGGCGCAGCCTCAGCTGCCGGTCGACAACAAAGGGAACGTTAAAGTACAGTCATTCTGAACAGAGGGCTTTGTCCTTGGAGGGCCGTTACATTAACATGACGTTACACGCACGGGCTGACAGCCACATAAGTGTGTGTTTGTGTGTGTGTGTGTGTCTGTGTGTGTGTTTGCGTGTGTGTGTGTTTGCGTGTGTGTGTGTGTTGCCCAGCCGTATCAGCAGAACTGTGAGGTCAATGTTGAGTCTGGGGAGTCCACCGTGTCCATGTGCAACCTTCTATACTCTGTCATGTTATGCGTGTTTGTGTAGGTGTGTCAATGGGGTGTGAGAAGCTTTTAGCTAAGATCAACACTCTAATCGCAGTCAGGTAAACAACCTGGACAGGGGCTGTCTCCTGTGTAAGACCTTGCTAAGCACACCGGCCCACAACCGTTTACCATTTTAAGTGCACAGCTATTTACCTTTGTAAGTGTGGAATGGCAGGATTTGAATGGGGGCTTTTCCAGAGGTCTCTTTAAGCCTGCTCTGAACCTGTCCTATCATATCAATGTACACAGGACACATACAAACACAGGCACACACAACTATTAAATTAATCCACGCAGGGAAGCACAGAGACACAGTCACCCGCTTGACTTAACACTTCAAAGGCATTGATAAAACCTGTTTTTGGCAGAGATCTCACACTGAAAACTTTGTTCACACAGAAACGGCATTGAAAGGTGTGTTTGTGTGCCGATAAGAGCCCGCAGCGGCGGGCCTGGCGGCAGCGTAATTATGTTGGTTTAACTCATAAACGGAGTCTGTTTAGGTACCGTGTTTTGCGGTGATAACAGTGTGACACACAGGTGTAAATGTACCCTTGAACCGCAGTCGGAGTCCCCACGCACTCGCTATCAACCACATCTTACTAGGGTTCGACCCCTCCCCTCTGCCTGAGCCGACAAGAAACGCTTCTCATGGCTCGAAAGTGTGAACCAAGATTAACAAGTGAGAATGTGCAGCTCTGTTTACCCGTGTAACCGAGGACAACGACTGCGGGACCAAAGAAGAGCCGATGATCAATTGGCCAATCTTCTTCTTCGCGGGTTTCAATCGGCTTTCATCGGGAAAATGCAGTATGACGGCACGGGCATTAACGGCTGCGTGATGTGGCTCACGCTGGATGCATTGAATTTTTAACCGTTACACCTTGGAAATGAGTAAATGGAAAACGGAGGTGTTTTAGGGCACCATTAGATCACCCTCTGAATGCGCGCGCACGCACACACACGCACACGCACACACACACACACACACACACACACACACACACACACACACACACACAGGCACGCACGCACGGCTGTACAAACACAGCATGTTGAATCAGGAAGAGACCCAAGAGGAGACCAGACCTAAGAGGGTTGTTGCTCAGGGAACAAGGCATATATTTTCTGTAAATAATGGTGTCAGTGTATTTTAGAAACACAGGGTGTGGGTTCAGGGGAGGGTCAAGTCAATATTGGAACACCAATTGTTTGTCATTCTGGTACCCGTTTCATTTTTTCCCTCAATAGAAACAAAAAAAAAAGGCCACAAAGACCCTTAAGCCACTCTGTACGTGGGAAGACTGCTGCCTGACACAGAGAAAGTGGGGAAATTACCAGGTGTAAATCTGTTATCAATGCTGTGCAGCAGAGCAGCTAAAACCATAGCTCAACTGTTCAGATAAGAGTTATGGTTAGATCCCATACATATAGTGCGAAAGGCTTAAATGTTACAAATCCAAAGGGAACAATAGTATTATATTTGTTTACTTTGATTGTATTGTAAAGTTGTATTTCATAACATTGATATGAGAGGATTGTATGCATTCAAAGTGAATAGCACAGCGTTATTTTTGTTAGAGAGTGCATTCGTGTGACTCACAATACGAAGCAAAAAACTCACAATAACAAGCACAACCATCTTTAATAGCCAGTTTACAGGACATCTGCTGCTAGAGAATGACCCAGGAAGCAAAACCTGGCCTATCATCACCGCATCACTCCATCCAAGATGCCACTTTGTAATCATTAAGTTTTTAAGTTGATGATACACTGAAGAGAAAGAAAACTCCAGAAGAACATCAAAAACAACAACAAAAAATCCATCCAACACACACATGGTATGCGTGATGCAAGATAAGAGCCAGGCCCAGTGTTTAAGCAGCCATTAGCGTGTGTTTGAGAGGAGTTAGGGGGAACCGTTTAGGAAAAGCTGTGCTGTGGTGTGATATTTGCCATTTACGGTGCTTAGAGGGCTGGTGGGTCCAACACACGGAATAGTCAATATTTTCACAGGCAGGACTGAAAACACAGCAGCTGATCTCAAGTGTGGCAGCTCTCCTGCCTACATCACGTGTGGTTATATATTATGAAGTATGAATATAATCAGTGTGTTTTTTTTAATGAGCTATGAAACTTTGTTGATGTTGACTGAGTCATTAATGAGATAGTTTAAATGTATTAATGTGTATGTTGGAGGAAACTCAACAACAAACAAGAACATTTTTGATGGACCCTATATAAACCATACAAGTGTTCTGACAAAAGCCCTTTTCCTATATTTAGCAGTTGACTCAGCTAACTTGAATAAATGTACAAATACAACATGGCTGAAAAACATGAGAATGCATCAAAAACACAAAAGCCCCCCAAATGAAATACTATGAACTTGACATTCACCATGAACATCCACAATATTTCTACTTCACTGTGTATAAAGTAACAGCACTACATCGCTCGATTAATAAGTCATCAATATAACGCAGGAACTGGAAGAAGCAGTGAGTTCACAACGGGACATGCCATTAGCAAAGCGAACTCCAGCGTTGCCATGCAATTTCACCTTTGAAATTGCGTGTGTTGTGGTGGAAGTAACTTGTCAGCACGTCTGAAACATAAGCCACATAAAGTCCAGGAGGAGGCGCTCACATACAAGTCCGAGACTTTCAGTGAAAAACGAGATACAAACAGGAACATGCCCGACCGCGTACAAATCAGAGTAGACCTCATTGCTGAAGGTGTTTAGTTCCACCTGCTGTTCAACTGCTACACTACACGCAGCCCTTTGAAAGTGCCTCAAACATGCTGTGTGCACGTTTGTCTTTCATGACCTTTTACATGTTTCAACTACACTTCCTGACTTCAATATCGCTCAGTCTACAATAGCAAAGTATTTTAACTGGGGTGCAAGATGGATCAATTCATGGATTGTGTACTCATTTGTAATGTGAAATATGCATTTATTCTTATTTTCAAAGAAAAAAGGCCACAGTTAAAGCAGCATTCACATCTCATCACGTCAGTCATTGTTTCCTTGTCACTTTCCATGACTGTTTTAGACAGATGATCAAAATACCTCACACATGTATTTTGAGTATATACTGGTTACTGTGAGAGGAATCGTTAGCCTATCTTTTTGCATTCCTTAATTCATGTTCATCATCATACAAACAAGGAAAAAAAACACTCACAACTCAAGTGTAAGTTCTTATCTGTACAAACTTCAAGATAAACTCTCCACTAACACATCTCCAAAAACCAACAAACACTCATCATATTGTACAACAGAGGCAAAACGTAGATACCAAGAGCCAAGTGGTGTCACAAGATTTTAGCGATGGCTTGACAAACTGCAGTTTGGGTCGAGTGGTCGGACAGCGACAGTCTCCATTCTATCTTCAAAGGCCAAAGAATGTTTCAGTCTACTTGAGCAAAGCCAAACGGTGATGCGTAAGATCCTACATGTGCCTTACTGTTTGAGATGAGGGGTCCTATTTTAATAGTAACATGGCCATTTCCTTGGCCTTTCTTGTTGAAACAAGAATTCCGATTCTCATCTTGCACACAAATTCACAAATTGATTCACACTAATTTTTAAGAAATTCTGTTATAAATAAAGACAAGCAATTGTGTTGAGTGATGAATTTACTTAGACCAAAAAACAAATGTGTTCATCCTCAGATTCTGCAATCAGCTAAAGTGTTCATTCACTTGACCTATTTACACATTCTACTAGAGACTTATTTAATCTAAATATCTATAACTGTACAGTGGAGGTGGATGTGTAGTATGATATTAGATGAATACATGGTACATGCTTTAAAACAATCATTCTTCCGTCTGCCCACAACCATGATTTGAGAATTAAAATGCCATCCATGCACATGTTCCATGTGGAACTCTGAAGAATAGCAAGTTAATCACAAAAAAATGGCAATTTATTCATTAATATAAAAAATGTTTCTAAAGCATTTGAATGCAAAAACTGGCATGCATGAGAAATAATACATTTTTTATATTCCAATCTTTGAGCAAGAAAAAAAAAACATTGAAATATTTTAACGGTCCTTTAAAGTATCCACCCATATATATATTAAAAATAATGAATTACACTATAACAGGAATAGATAAACACATTGCAATGTACACACTGTGGCTTCCAAGATTGTGATAAAAATATACATGTATTGTAAAACACTGGCACTCAAAAAAAAAGAAGAAAAAAGTAGTTTTGAACTCTACTATCCAGCTGGTACTGTACTTTCACTCAAATAGCCCTAAGGCTTTCTCCGTCTGTCAGGAAAGAAGAGAAGAAAAACAGTCAGTCAGCAAATACAGCTTGTACACAGTGTTGCTTTGGAAAGACTGAAGGAACACGCTATTCTGCTTACTTTTGGTAGGCGTGACTTGAATTAGCCACTGGCGCCTATGGAGAAAATGCATTTGATGTTTAATAAACAACGATGTGTTTCATTGGAACCACAGCAGCCGGACGCCAACGCTAGGTACCGAGACATGAACCATGACAACGTGTAACCATGGATGTATGGTGGGTACATACCCTGTTCTCCACGTCGTCGTTACCCCCGGAGCCAGACCGCCTCTTACGACCGCTACCAAGCAAACACCAACATCATGAAAACGTTGACAACGTGTAGGAATCATCATTACGTCTGATAAGCAGTGACTCATAGAACACACATTAAGTATCTTTCACCAAGAGCTTCATGGAGGACACATACCTGGAAGCAGAGGGGCACTCCTGTTTCAGGGTCTCGATGTCGGTAAATTGCACGGATTGACCCCCTCCCCTCGTCTTAAACACGTCGCCCTGATGCGGTTCATACAGACACAAAGCCACGTCACCATGAATCATCGGCAAACAAAATGTACACAAACACACGTCCCGTTCCTCGGGTCAAAGGCGCCTCGCGTAGCCTTTCAGCCTGTGACCTTGCTCCGGAGAGGACGACAAACTGCAAGAAGAGCTTTCTGGCACGTCAACATCAATCACGATCGAATTAAAAACGCATGCAGGAATCACAGGTCAATACCGGTGGAGAAGGAAAAACGGGCCTTGTTACCTTAATCAGCTTGGTCTGAATCTCCCCATCGGAGGCGAGCTCCTGATGGGTGAGCACGTATTTGTGGCATTTAGCCAGGGCTTTCTCGCTGGGGGCCGACACCTTGATTGCATTGGGTATGATTGGCTGCATGACAGTGTCTAGGCCCAAATTAGTCGACGGCGTGTGGTCTACCCATTTCTCCCCACCCGCGGACTGTGAGCGTCTGTGTCTCTGGTGGACCGGTGGCGCGGTCTGACGGTGCCAAGTGAGGAGGAGACAAACCAGAACACGTTATCGTTGAGCGGAACACACGTCAAAATAAGATGGCGGAGGCGGCGGCTCGACAGGGAGGGCGGTGGTTAGTGACTACTTGTGGTGTTAGTCATGGCGATGGCGGGTTTGTTGAAATTATGAGTGATACTGGAAGACGGCACAGATAAGTTGAATTAAAAACATTCGTATTGGTAAGATGTCCCTTCCTGGTGGTTCACTGGGATGCTACTGTGAATACATGGAGCACTGCTGCCGAAATACTTTAGCAATTTTAGAATAGCCCCGGGAATAGTGGAGCGTCTGGTATTGACAGTGTGGGGTTTAACAAAACCTTTTTTATTTACTATACACATTAGAATTCAATGTAGTTTCACAAATTGTTTCATCACTGTATGCATGTAATGTTCTGTACGCATTACTTTGGACTTCCAGGAGCACATCACATTCCATAGCTACCAGAGACGCCCACTGCATTCCAAACGGTACGCTGCAGTGAGTGTCTCGGCCGAGAGTGACGAAGCACTCATCAGATGAAGCGAATGAAGCATTCCAGACATGGGATTACCACTCATGGTGATGTTCCCAGTACTGTTAGTGGTATACGGCCACACGTTAGTTTTTAAACAAACAATCCAATGCATTCAAGGCAGGCACAACCTTAACGGGTCCAACTCAGCCAATTACCCCACAAATAATTTGTTATATTAGGCGCGATGTCATTTACTGGTACTACGATCGCATTTGATATTGTGATCATTCTTCAAAGAAAAAATATTTTTGTTTGAAGAATAAACACTGCCAGCTATCCCAGGATGCACTGAGCCCCAGCGGGCAAATAGAACGTTGTATCCTAAAATAAATGGAATTAATCCAATCTGTTATGTTACAATATTAGGTTCAGCAAAAATACAACTCTATTTCCATGCTTCGTGGACTGGATGGTTCTGAAGTGATAAAATCAACAGCTCATGGGACACCATCACAAACAATTAGAAGAACGCACAGCACAGCACACATCTAGCAGAATGAGAAGCATAAGCAAGTGCACACAGAGACAGGAGTAGCAGGGTTTTGAAAGCGATGGATACATCTCCATCTATAAAAGGGTACCATAATTTATAGATTGAGATGGATACACCAATTCTCCAATTGTCTGGACTAAAGCTATGGGTGCAACTATGGATGCAGCTTGCAGTTTTCTACTCAAACAACTATGGATGCAATAACGAGAAGACTATAACAGACAAAGGCAGGACAAACTACAGACTACATGGATAAGCATCTAGCAGCTACAAGGACATCTAGGATGAGATGCTGATAAACACTAACCCTTATGCCTGAATCTAGGTCTAGCCCATAGGCGGCTGCCGTGGTAGGGGTCTCGGCGTCTGTGGCCCAGTGCTGGCCTCTTCTGCGACCCACACTGCTGCTTCCACCAAAATACGGGCCGGGGGTCCGGCTCTCGAACTGGGGGGTCTCAGGCTGCCTACCCTGCCTGGAGTCTAGGGGGAATCTGTGCTCCCAGTCAGAGATGCAGGAGGCTACTGAGAGACTAGAGGAGGACGTGGGTGTGGAGGAGGGGGTGTGATAAAGATCTTGAGCTGCCCTAATACTGCCTGGGCCCTAGGAAAGGATTGAAGGAAGGGAGCCGTGTGGTTAAGCAATATGGGATGGTGACGAAGTTGAAAAAAACGCTCAACAGCCGTCTGAAGCACAGAGGTAGTGGCACACATTAAGTGCATGCAACAGAGGGAGACCATAAACCCCCGTGATCTGAACCGCACAATTTAACATGGTATACATTTGCTTAGTTGACAAGTTCATCACGGCATGCAAAACCCCCCGATTAAATCAAGACGGACGCGGAGGTAATGAGAGGTGACTCACGGGCCCGGGCTGCGGCGAGGTGCATCTCTTCTGGGGCACCGGGCGGTCCCGTTCCCTGGATGGCCTCAGGGGTTTCTCTGGACGCTCGGCGGGACCCCCACCGGCCGGACCCCCGCCGGCGGGGCCACTGCTGCTCTCAGTCACGATGGCCTTGAGCTGCTTCAGCTTCTCGTCCTTCACCCACAGCTGGTTCTGCATCTCCAGCTGCTTGGCGTTCACTCGCCGCTCCTTCAGGCCCACACACCAGTAGGCACCAGACAGAAGACATTAGCGATGGCCCCGAGGAGAACCTCTTATCCCATGACATCACACTGCTGAAATACCGCCTGGTCGTACTCAGACTGGCGGGAACTCCCACTAGATACTAGCAAGCTGTATGCAAGCTGCAACCTTAACATTTAGGGGCACGGTTAAGGTGCACCTAAAAAAAGGTTCAACATTTCTTAATCACATCCGATGTGAAATTTCACTGCATTTGCTGAACACATTGTATTTGACCTGAGACCACTTACACACTCCTTCTCCCACTTGTGTTTGGTATCGGCCACCATGCCCTGCATGCGCTGCTCCATGCGCTTCCTCTCAGACAGCTCCCGGTGGAGCCTCTGCTCCCGCGTCTCCAGCTCCTGCTGGAGGGAGCGCTTGTCTTCCTCATAGATGTTGGTGGTCTTCTGCAGGATGTCGATCTGGACGGACACGAGAGACACGTTGTTTCAAGTGCTGAATTGAGCGGAGCGAGCACAAGGACTCAGTACTTGTAAGGAGCATTTGCATGAGGATATATCAGCATTAATGGAAGCGTTTCATAAGTCCCTGGAAACTTTATTTATCTGCAATGTCCTTGGTTCAGTGACATTCAAACTTTCATTCCAGATTTCCTTTGAAATTGGATAGAAATAAAATTACTTCTGCCAAAGGTTATCCGCAAAAAGTTTGCATAATCTGTCCAGGCTGCAGTGGGAAAGGGCTACAGCCACAGCATGTGGGCCAAATCTTAAAAGTACTTAACGTAAAAACAAATGTAGTAGCAGACCTTGTACTGAAGCATTTTGGACTTGCTTTCCAAACGTTCCAGCTCAGCCTTCTGACTGGTTATGATCTTGTCCTTCTCGCCCAGTTTGCCTCGCTGATCGTGGATGAAGTTCTCTTTGGCAGTAAAATGGCTATCAAACTCGTGCAGCATGGACTTCAGTGTGTTGGCTGTAGATGGAGAGGGCATCACGCAAGTCATTTTTATGACAAATTGCAAGCTGATTGCATGCTAGTAAAAAGGAGTTAAACTTGTTTAAATTAATATTAAAAAAGGTACCATGCTTGGAAATTGGAATAAGTCATTAAAGAGCAATGCACGTAGTGCCAAATAGGCACAGGTACAAATCTACAGCTCATTTCCCCAGCTCTGTTCCGGTTCATTCGGAGGACTCACCTGTTTTGTTGAACTGCTCCGTCATGGCCTGCCGGATGCGGTGTCTCCTCTCCAGGACCTCCACCAGACGAGGCAGGGTCTGGTCGTCGGCCGGGTCCAGCAGCTCACACGCCGGCAGGGCCGGGAGACTGTCAAGCAGCTGGGT
Organism: Urophycis tenuis; assembly: GCA_036785325.1. NCBI lineage: Eukaryota > Metazoa > Chordata > Actinopteri > Gadiformes > Phycidae > Urophycis > Urophycis tenuis. Next base: position 8,383,594 of record JAXIVH010000005.1, on the reverse strand, counting down.
CATCAGCACCGGGTCGTCTGCAGAGCAGGAAAAGCCATTAAACACGCTCTGCAGCAGCGGTTTGGGTCAGTCACGTCTATGTAGCATCTGGAAGTATGTCCACGTATATGTGGCCAATAGGTTTGAAAAGGGAAAACCAAGCAGCCCTGCTCGAGCAAGACCACACCCACTATCAAAAAAATAAATGCCTTATGACAAACACGCTTTTTGTAATTAGGGGCAGCGAGGGATATATTAAGACTTTACCCTCTCTACATGCTAAATTAGATTTGGCTTGGGAGGGAGTTCACACCTTATCTTACATTTAAGGATTGGACTAGGATGAAGCCATACCACTAATAATGTAACCCACTATCACCTCTCATCTAAAATAAGTTGTCTCAGGGTTTAGTTTTCCTTTGCAAAAGGATTTCATGACACAACTAGACGTTGAACACTTGACAGCTTGTAATTACCAGGGTTGGTGGGGCCTCCCCTCTCCTCCAGGCGGCGCGACAGCTCCTCCTTGAAGGCCTGGTTCCTGTGTCTGCGGCCGGCCGGCAGAGCGTATATTGGCCGGTCCACGGGCCGGGCGACCTCCACTTCCTGGGTCATCTCCGCGAAGCGCATCACCAGCTACAACACACAGACAGCATGGGCCGGTCAGCAGTCGGTCAGCATGTGGTCCTGAAAGTAGGTTAGCATTCCAGCGCGTTGTGTGGTTATGTAAAGTCATCCAATTGTGGCCAAGTGCTTACCATAGTTTCATCATAATCATCGGCTTTGGGGTTGACACAGACAATCATCCGGACCTTTCCCTCTCCGTCAAAGTAGTTTTTGAACAGATGTGTTACTTTGGAGTCCCTGTACGGCACCATCTGAATTTAAAAAGCCAGTAAGAGTTAAAACTACACAGAAGGAACCAGACAACACAACCCACAAAGACGTCCTCAAAATCATTACAATATTAAGCAGCTTACCTTATTTGTTCCACACATTTGATTCTCTCTAAGTACTTCTATGCATGTGCGCAGAGTCATCAGGGATTGGTTAATATTGCCTGTCAACAAGACATCAGCCAGTGTGAGCACTTGACCCTCTCACTCAAGAGAGACCTGGTAAACCAGACGCAGAGACGGGCGTTGAACTGACCTGCTTCTCGGAGGCGGCTGCCCTCCGCTCTGGTGCGGCTGGTGCGCTCGCTCCCAGCCAGGTCCACCAGACACAGCTGGCTCACGTTCACCTGGTTTTTATCCTGCAATTCACCAATAGGCCGTAAGCCTCTGAATGAGACCGACTCACCGCGTAAGCTAACAAATTTTCCAACAAGCCTTGCCGCAGTATTTAATGGCTAACATTTAAAATAACATTTACAAAATGGCCCTTAAAAAAAAGACAAGATGAGCGAGAACATGGTTTGTTAAAGAGCACGTTACTTGTAGAATGTGGTCTCCATCTGCATCCAGGGGAGCCTGAGCCAGCTTCACGATGAACACACTGTGAGAGCGGCTGGATTCACGGTTCAGCTGCGTGTTTGCGATTCTTCGTTTCTTTTGACCTGCGAGGCACATTGGTACAAATACAAAGCATTACTAGCACAACTATACAAAATAACAAGAAATAATAAAAAACACAAAACGCATCAAACTATGAACTTTATTTTTTCAGGTCATTGCCTTTGGGAAATGTGTAATACTTTACCTTTCCAAAAGACTTCAAAGGCCTCTTCAGTGGACTTCACCTCAACCTCCGTACACCCAGCCACGTACATGTTGTGATTCTGATCTTCACGCAAAATCTTTGACTGGGGAGGCCTGACAGAAGTTCAACATGGAATTACATTTAGCAGACGCTTTTATCCAAAGCAACTAACAATAACTAACAACTAACAATAAGCACTTGTATAAAAGAAGCACTGCAGCACAACATTTTTTTTTAGCACAACATTTAGAACATTGTAATGATACAACACCGTATTAAAAATGGTTTCAATGTTAGCGGACATAAATCGAATGACAAACTGTAGCTGACAAGCCCAATATTACATGGGGAAAGAAGGAGCATGCAGTGCTCAAAGTATACATATAGAAAATGAAGTTTGACAGGGAATATTCTACATGTATAGAAGGAGAAGAACTAGCCAAGCAGGAGGAATATTCAGCCTTGAATCCAAGATGCTATGCTACTCCATGAGGCGGTAAGGTACGTTAAGGGGATACATGGATTACATGGTTAACTAACAAACATCTGAGAACGACATATCAGCCTCAGCCACAGCCAGCTTTATGGGGAAGGGGACTCAAGGAGGACATTATGGAGTATAACTTTCTGGCCACATACACAAACTCAGTGTTCCGTACAGGTGTGCCTCCACCAAGCCACCTAATAGAACAAAAAGACATATCTAAAGCTATCAAACACAGCACATTGTATGCACCATCTGTGGCAGACCTACTGCTGTTATACCCAGCAAGCATGTATGAATGGCAAAGCAAAGGTTTGGGTGACCTCATTGATAAAGGCAATGGTACTACACTGTAGAAGGTCAGCATACCGATGTGAAAGACAATTTGAAGTGATTCATTGAGAAGGACTTTTCTTACTTTGGTCTGATGGGATCGAATGGAGCATCCTCTAGGAGATCATAGATGTAGTTGTTATAGATCTCAATGTAAGACACAAAAACACTGTAGGAGCTGTCCTCGTCCACGCTCTCGTATTTACACGCCTGCTCTGGACTGATCATGTCTGCAAACTCGGGGTCAGCCTTTTGCCTGATTACCAGACAGAAAAAAAATGTATGGAAAGAACAATTATTAGATGCAGTTTGGCAAATACAACCCAAACATATAGGAATGATGGTGCTGGTAGAGGCATTGATCAAGACCTGTGTGACACAGGTCGTTGAAGTACCTTGACGAAGGCGTTTTTGGGACAGACTGCATGTTTTCCCTCTTCTGTCTCTCCAGTAGGGCGTCCACTTGGCTCTGGATCTCCAGTCCATTTTTATCATCAGGTTTAAACACCTGAAAGAACACATTCAAAATTCTAGTTGAATCAGTTAGTTCTTCTATACGTTGACCAGTGGGGAACTAGGCAGACCGGGGTATCAAGTGTATCGTTATCCCGGCAACCGCAACACAAGGAAGTGACACGTAGTATCACTTCCTATGCGCGGTGTATGTCCATTAACATGGAGTGAGAACAACAACACGAAAAGAACAACCACCAAGACACGGAAGATAAATATGTTTTTAACAATGAATTTTGACAAAGCAATATCCAAAAACATGTAACAGACGCCCCTCCCTCTCGCCGCTAAAACCCGTGTCACTGAAATGGTTATCACTCCATCCATCAGATATGCACAGGCGTACCGCCCCATTCCTGGCATTCCAGGCCCACAGTGAGCTGGGAACGCCTGGGAAACAAGGTCAATGTCTTACGTATCTCTTGGCCTGGTAGGGACTGATGCTGTTGAAGAGCATGTCCAGGGAGCGGGGGAGAAGCCCTCCTTGTCCCGGTGAGCCCGTCATGGTGAAGGTCTTACCGCTTCCTGTGACGCCATATGTAAACAGCAGGCCTACATGCCACAACAACATGTATGTTAACAAATGCATCCTGGTCAGCCATAGGAATATTACAAGTAAGGAAATGTGCAGGATCTTTAAGTACTGTGGCGTTTGCTTACCATTCTTGCACTGAATGAGGTCCTCAATCAGTGGCTTGGCCACATCCTCAAACAGCTCCTTCTGGGTGGTTTTGATTCCAAATACTTTTTTGAAGGAGTACTGTGTCTAGAAGATAAAAGAAAAAGTAATCTCCTTCAGTGATACAAATTAAATGCTTCCATTTCGTGTGGTTGGTTAACTCAACCAATGCAGTTTACAGCTACTATTGCAATAGATTAAATACATAGTACTTTTTATGTCCCTGTTTTGGCCCCAGTTTTGTAGCCTTTTTCAGTTATCACATCATAACAACCATGAAGGCAAAGACTGTGACAATTACCTCTTTGAATTCACCATTCCGATTGGCTTTAAGGCCATCTGGGGGATGCAGCTGAATGGTCGTATTGCTGATCATTTCAACACAGCATTCCTCATCTTCTGTTCCAAGTGGACGAATCCGGCAGTACACCTAACACAAAACAGTACAGTATACAGTATATATATATATATATATATATATATATTTTTTTTTTTAAGCTCGACTTTAAGAAGAAGCTTACAAACAAACGGCGAAAGTGGCCAAGTGTTTGAGTCATCTTGTGTATAAAAAAAGACAAAAGTGTACAGGTATTATTACTGAATGACGGAAATATGGGGTTGGATAAAACGACATGACTTCATCATTACTTACACCAACGGGATCCTTCTCTGTGTTGGACGGCTTCTTATGGCCCGCGCGCCGGGGAGTCTTTGCCTTCCTGTGGGCAACGAAAGTTGAACAAGAGTGAACAAGAAGAGTAATTCCTGGTCATAGAGACAGCGGTCGATAGGACAACAACAACAACGTGGGTATTCATTGAACCGACACGCAGGCGCTTTGCTTGCGTGTCCGGTCGGCACACAACTTCACTGACAACCACGGAATACATTCTATTGGCATTGGCATTTACATTGTGCTTCACTGCTTGATTAGCAATTGTACATGCTATTACATAGACGTGTCCAAACTTTTATGGCAATTACAGAACGGGTTGACAGTTGGGTCGCGTTAGCTAACAGGCTACTTCTGTAGCATGGATAGCTAGTTTACAATTTCTTAAACATGTCATTTAGCTCGACACTTCTTTAGCGACTTGAAACCAGTATGTATATTTAGCTTTTCATTAATCGTGTATGGTTGGTTTGGTATTCAGAGAAGCCCTATTTCTTACCCTTGTCGCTGCATTGTTTCCGAAACGCAGGTCAGACCAAGCGGCTCTTCGAGATTTGAAAATTCCCTCTCGGGAAACGTTAACTTCCCCGGCTGGCGTCTCCACCAATCAGAGGAGGCGAGCGAGCAAGCCAACTGTGGAAGTCCCGCCCAGCTATTTATATCGGTCTTGCCTTTGGCAGAGCGTTAAATCAGTTAGCGTTCATAAGAACAAGGACATGACAATAATATCAACAATAACAACAACGAGGGGGTTTTGAAGAAAAATGTCATAAAACAATTTCCGAAACGTGTGACGGACAGGAATGTCCCCCTATCCCTCTCACTGAAGCTCGCCGCTAGGCCCATGTGATAGTGCCGCCCTCTCTCGAGCCATTGTCGCTCTTTTGGAGCAGACATTTGCCCGTGTATTGTTTTCCAACAAATGTGAAAGCCAGCAAAACCCAACCGTTTTCATCAAAATCTAATTGACAAAAAAAAAAATAGTTTGGTGTTGAAACGCCTAACACAAATCGTATTAGAGCCATATCATTGTGCAGTAGGCCTATCATATAATGTTAAAGCAACTCCTACTCCCTGCATTTGATAGTGGTTTAAATCCCACCTCGCAGCTGCTCAAAATAAGGCGAGTTCCATGAGGCAGAAAATAAATAAAGGAAGTTTAACACTTCCTGACAATTTTATTTTATAGTAGGCTGGCCAAACCATATAGGCCTACTTACAGCACACTTTGATTAGCATAGGCCTACGTAGGCTGTGTGTGTGTGTGTGTGTGTGTGTGTGTGTGTGTGTGTGTGTGTGTGTGTGTGTGTGTGTGTGTGTGTGTGTGTGTGTGTGTGTGTGTACTTATACTAATTATTTGTCTGTGCTTCCCATGCAATAACTAAAATGACAATTTTGTTTCATTTTATGTAATTATAACATTACTGTTTATTTCAGAATAAAATAAATAACATTGCACATACACTCTCCATTTTAACAACATAATCAGTTGTAAAGGGGATTAAACATTATATATCCTTTGTAGATGCTATATTTCTCTGAAAATAGTACATGTTGATAATATTCACTGGTCATGTGAAATCATTCTACATGTGTGCATTTAATACCCATTCAATATCATAGAGCCAGCTTGCAAACCAACACTGGTGTAGATAAGCAACACTGAAACAACAGCATATATTTCTTTTGTTCATTCAGCCAAGTAATGATTTGTAAACTTTTTACTTCATATTTCTTCTTCAACATTTTTTGTAGGAACAACAAAATCTAATCTCATCTCCTCAGTGACAGTGCAAAAATGAATTAACCTACAAAAAATGCTATAAGGTGTGTTTAAATAAACCAAAAAGAAGTTATTTACATATTGCATATTGTAGATATGATCACATTTTGCATAGACACATGTACCATCTCCCCTGGGACCCACGTTATCTCATCATACTTCACAAGATGTTGGGAAATCAGAGAAAGTAAGAAAAAAGCAGTTACAAACACTGCATGATGACGAAGGTAAATTGCTATTTCCATAGCATTTTCCAGGCACAAAGTTCCCCAAGAGACGTTTGATGCACACAATGGCAACGTGTTCCTTCCGTTAATAATGTAACCCCTCCTTGTCTCAATCTCATTCTTGTCTGACCTGCTAGGCCAGAAAAATGCCACCCCACTTATATTTGAATAATTTAACATATTTCCATTAAATAAGGGATTCCAGGATTTTAGGAAACAATCAGGAAAGCGCACAGCATCCACCTCATCACAAAACACATCTAAAGTCATGATGCCTCCATCCCGCTATATGGACATCCTCAGGACCATGAACAATCTCTGCTGACTGTCATTCACAAAACACACATCATTTCACTTCAGTGTTCCTGCGTGTCTTGTGTGTTATTCAGAGTTCACGTTTGTTTCACCACGTCTCAGAGGTTTCAGAGACTGGCCTGTGACCTGGTGGCTTTCCTCCTGAGGCTGAACGAGGGCCAGAGGAGAGGTAGACTGAAGAGGGCTATGACGGCTAGATTCAGCACCAGACTGAGGAGCGCCGCGGCAAGCGTGTTGCCAAAGCTGATGGGTAAGGAGTGCGTCAGGAGCCAGTCACGCCGCGTGGCCATGTCCTGCTCCAAGGCCTGCATCTGGAAGTGAGTGCCCATGATGCTGCACACGTGGAACAGTTGGTGGCTGTGACCTGCAGAGGGCGCAATGACAGTGGCTTTCAATCGCGCTGTACGAAACCAACAACGGTATCCACTGTGCTGTATAATACGCTAATGGGACACAAATGGTGTCAAATGGGGAGTGTCTGCTGGGTATTGTTTTTTGTTTTTTGTTTATTGTCTGTTGTCCATTGTCTGGTTTGATGATGTCTGCCCTCTATGTCTTCGTCTGAGATGTACCAAGACAAATTCCAATCAACCTAGGTTGACATGGCAATAAATGTATTGAATTGAATTGAATTGAATACTGAAATATGGATACAATGTGTCTCAGTCAATTGGTTATAATTGTATAAACAGAATATTAAATGTGATGGACTAACTGCTGTATTCATCTGTCGATGAATAGATCGACACCAAAAGGTGAATGACATTGTCACCATAATGTTAGTATTTGACCATAACAGACAAACATGTATTTAACTTTCTTCAGGGGGTACTTGACTAAAGATTAATCTCAAAAGAGGGTAAAAAAAAAAAGAAAAAGAAGAAAGCATCGATAATATATTTGGGTAAGAAACCACGGGTAAGATTTGAAAGTTGTTTCACTACTTTAGTTCATGAAAATATGATGTGTACTATTATTAATTTAAAACATTCAAAAATGAATTACATTGTCAACAGAATGTGAAAAAAAAACAGTGTTGACGTTATGTCTTGTGTTGCAGAGGTGTTTACTGACATGTTTACTGAAGTCAGCTGCTAGCCCAGCTTGTTGGCCCGCCCTCTCTTGAAGTACCACTCTGTACCTCTAGAGGTCACCGTCACTGCGGCGTCCAATCAGTCCAACATGATAGGATGAGGACGTATAGTTTTGCCCAGAGGATGTATTCTAACCTCTTGTTAATAGCGCCATAAGGTTTTATCAAGACTGGGAAAACATCTGTTAATGTTTGCTATGTAGCGATAGCTTACGGTGACAGTGTTAATATGTTTGTGAAGTTAGCTTCACAAGTTAGTTTGTTAATATGGGGTGCAAACACAATTAGAATCCATTAGCAGCGTCCTGGAAAATGCTGCCCCCGGTTTGTTTTGAGTGTGGAGTGCTGATTCAGGCAATACATACACATTGTGCCTTTAAGGATTAAATATGAATTTAATCCTTTGAATCTCAATGCCCGTCTAAAGGTCAGTCTAGAGTCCGGTTTAGAGGCCAGCAGAGGGGCCCGGTCCGAAGGCCAGTCCAGAGTTGAGTCTTTACCTATGTAGTCGAAGCTTCCAGGGGCCAGACGCTCTGGCAGGTGTGTGGCAAACAGGAAGGCTGTGAGGAAGGCCAGGGCGATGTGGTAGTAGTGGAGGACGTTTGTGCCATTGTCCGTACAGCCCTCTCCCGTACAAAGGAATACCTGTCAATGTAGTTCGGGTTTCAGTCAAAAAAAGAGACCTGGGCAGTCACATGGTCACTCCTGCACCCTTTAGTGTCCACGTGTGTTTTGCCTGTGAGATATACACTGAGGGGGGGGGGGGGGGGTTACCAAAAAGCTTGTTTTGTGCGGTTCTTCTTATTCAGCTGGTCTGATGTTTGCCCAGAACAAACATCAGACTCAGCTCAGAGCAGCAAGTCGGCTCTACAAGCCAAGCAAAATTTGAAGTCTTTGAAGTAAAAACTACATAAAAATAATGGGCACAAGAGTGTGTACCTTATCATGCCAAACAAAGAATTACAGCTATTCCCGGGGGGCAGTTTAACTCTACCCTAGAATATAAACCCTGGTTGAGTGAGACAGTTGAGCCTATGTTTCCGCAAAAGTTATTGTATGAAGTCAAATAGCAACAGAAAGAGTCCTGTTTTGTACCGGACTGTAAGCCACATCTGTTTGCCTTTGTGATGCGTTTCCATAGATCCCCACAGATCTAGATCAACATTGCTGTTACCATGGTAAGTGACTCTGTCTCTGTTGTGAATAATTGTTGTTGTTGTTGTTGTTCTCTCTTGTGATTGGTCAAGAATTCACAAGGCTCATGGGTAGTGTAGTAGATATCATGGAAAACGAGCGAAAATTATGATATAAAGAACATATTCTATATGGTTCATAATTAATAATTTATAATAATAATAATTTATATCTAATATGGTGCAGGCTTTACATGTTTTGGTTGTAACAGTAAGATAATGATATATGAAATAATCACTTCCCTCCACAACAATTATTCACCCCTGTGATATGGTAATTAGTTGTGAAAGCATTTTCAAATGGAAATTGTGAAACCACACTTCCCAGGTCAATAGCAGCAAGTCAATACTGTACATCATAGAACATAGAATGTGTGAGTGTGTGTGTGTGTGTGTGTGCGTGTGTGCGAGTGCGTGCGTGCGTGCGTGCGTGCGTGCGTGCGTGTGTGTGTGTGTGTGCTGCATGCCTTGGACTTACCCTATAAAACAGAGGAATGTTGTCAAACAGGTAAGGGTAGGCGAAGGCAAGGATGCGGAGTGCTTTTGCTAACTTAGGAGTTCTAGCCTCTGGAAATCTACAGATAAAGAAAGAGCCATCAACGCACTATTGACCAAAGTAGCCAAACCAAAAGGAAGTCTTTCTGTGGATTAAATTCCATGGAAATAAAAAGATGACTATTGCTTGATTGTAATACCCAAAGGTTTATCAATTGCGTTAACTTAATAATCAAACATTATTAAGCCCCACCACAATAAATATTGACAATTAGGAAATATCATATTAGCTGTGACAAAATGCCCTATAACTGCACATATAATTAAATGAATAGCTTAGTTACCTCAGTATTCACCCATCGTTTAAGTTTCTCGGAGCCAATGGAAAATTGTATGAAACAAACTGCTCATTCTTATTTTTTATATTTACTTTAATTTTTATCTTTTTTATATTTGTTCTCTTTTTTTCATGGCCTTTGTCAAATTGGTGTCAAGGTGCTATCAAGGGACTCTGTTAAGATGCCCATTATAATGGGGCTGTGAAGAATTAGCCACGCTTCCGTCATAATGGAAGCATAGCTAATTCCGTGCCATCACCATGACAGAGAACAACACGCGAGCAAAAACCGGTTCCTCATCGTTGCCAGTTGGAACAACGCAGCCTGGGTGAACACACCGGCAGTTGGTTAGCTAAACTGGCTAAACTGATCCTCCCAACACAAAACCAGTCGTCGGGGAGATCACAGGCCGACGCATAAAGGGTGGAGGAGGAAGGCGGGAGTAGACAAGCAAGGACTGATGACTGTTATTACCTCTTCAGTGTCTCGTGATTATACTGCAGACACGGCACACCAAGCCTTGGCAGAGAAGAGACAAAAAAAGAAAAGAAAAAGGGGGTGAAGGAAGAGACAAAGCCAAAGCAGGTCATCATTCAGACCTCCTCCCCCATTGAAGTGTGACGTCGGGGGTTCCCGTTTCGTACCTGGAGTAGCAGGCCAGGGTGGTGCAGACCACCGCGTTGACCACCGCCACCGCCACGTAGCTGCGGTGGAAGGCACCGTTCACCCACTTGTCCGGGAAGACGTACGCCGAGTACGTGATGGCCGAGCCTGAGCACGCGCACGGGGCAGACGGAATGCAGGTTAGGCAGGGAGGTCAAACACAGTGCGGGCAGCTCAACGCAAACATCCACGCAGTCTAAATATAGCTATCATCGTCGACAGCTAAAGGGGTGGCTAAAGGGTGTCGGCATAACATGCGGTCGTGCAGCATGTCTGCAGGCTCACGCGCGGAGCGGAAAGAGTTCGAAGGCCTTTTTGTTTGGTGTGCAAATAATTGATCTTGGTCCGACCATGTTTACCTCACTATGAACTGATTACATAAACCATGTGAATTGAATATGCACACGAGATACATTCTATTTGATCTCATGCCTCCTTAAAGGCTGACTGTCGGATTGCCGGCAGCCCAAATGTCCACGTGACGGGAGGGAACGGTGTAGTTCTCATTCCAGACCAGAAAGACGCACCAAAGACAGGAGGGGATTAGGAGAAGGAACAAAAGTAATCTGTGGAGTTTCTGGTGTGTGTGTGTGCGCAGCCGAAGAGAGAGAGGAAAAAAAAAGTCAGTGGTAAAACTCTGGCTCCGCTATGCACTCCACTATCATTCTGCATGCGTATGAACTGATATCCGCCACGGCATTCCCGCGCCATAAGCCCAAGCCTGGAGGCTTGCTGCTCGCTGCAGGGCCCAGGGCGCCGCGCGGCGAGCAGCAAGCGCCTCCACTCGGCCCTCGTGTGAATCAATGAGCACTTCCGCCACCGCGGGGCGGGGGGGGGGGGGGGGGGGGGGGGTGCCAGGGCTCACTACAGAGCCCTGGCTTCATTTACCTCCCCTATTCATTCTGTCCGGAGCGGGGAGGCGTGAAAGTTTCCCGCTCAAGTTTCGGTGCACGTGCGGGGGGGGGGGGGGGGGGGGGCTTAGAGTGTCATCAGCGCTTGACACACATCTGTCAAGACACAAAGCCGGATGGAATCACCCGGTTTATCAACGTGTTCAACGTGTCCCCCCCCCCCCCCACCCCAGTGGACGCGGTACGGCCGCAGCTCACCCAGGCTGTAGAGGCTGAGGGCGCCGTAGTCGAAGAAGAAGCAGATGTGGCGCGCGCGGGCCGACATGATGCTGAAGGTGTGCGCGCAGCTGGAGGCCAGCGGGTACGTGCAGCACGACGCCAGGAAGACCAGCAGGGGCCAGGTGAAAGGGTCCTGCCAGGCCGCCTGCATCAGGACCACCGTCACCAGCTTGTACAGGAAGTACCTGCGTGTAAGGGGGGGGGGGGGGGGGAAGAGTTCAAAGGTCAAAGGTTAGCCGGAGCGTCGCTGAGAGTTGAGAGGAGGGTCAGAGGATAGTTGTTATTATGCACAAGTGCATGCAGGCACACACACACACACAGCAATGGCACAAGCAAATAGGGGTAGGTTGGTAACATTTACATGTACTCATATCTTTCTATTTTGCTTTTATCCCAAGCAACATTTGTAGGAGCAGTCATATCAACAGTAAGTCTGAGTTATTTAAACAGAACAGAGTTATGTATTATTATTGGTCACGATACACTGCGACGGAGGAGACCTGTTCTTCCACGGGGAACTTCAGAGGAAGAGAGGCACAGTCGTTGCATTAAACAGATCATAAAGGGTACAGGTTCTAACCGGGAGAAATTCTCAGCCGTCGTAGCAACGTACTTTTCCCAACACGTTGAGCAGACCACCTCGCAGCACGGGCCCCGACGGCCGCTCCGACCTTTGACCTCACAGCCACGAGGGCCGATTAGAGGGCCATCTAATCAAGGGGGGGGGGGGGAAGCGTGGGTTCGCCTCGTTTATCGCCTTGTCTTGCCGCCGTCGGCGTCCCCTCATTTACACGTCACCTCGTTAACACGTCACTTGTCAGAGCAGCTCGTTAACACGTCGCCGGTGTTTGTGTGTTTCCCCGTGGCTGCAGCGGGCGCTTGTTGGGCCATCAGAGGGTCTTCAGCAGCCGTGAGGTAATGGGCTGGATGCCAATGGTTCCAGTTGACACTCTCCCCACGGCGCTCACACAGCCACGGGAATGTACACATGGGTGGCTGTGTGAGTGTGCATGCACACACACGTACACACGCACGCACACACACACACACACACACACACACACACACACACACACACACACACACGCATGCAGACACGCACACACACGCACGCACGCAGACACATGCATGCACACACACATACACACGCACGCACACACACACGGGTGCACACACACACACACACACGCATTCACACACGCACACACACACACATGCACGCTTGTACACATGCAAACACACCCATGCACACACACGCACGGACACACGCATGCACACACGCGCACACACACATACAAATGCATGCACGCACACACACACACACTTGTACACACACTAACACATGCACGCACACACGCATGTAGACACACACATGGACACACACACCCACACACACACCCACACACATCCACACATCCACACACACACACACACCCACACACATCCACAAACACACACACACACACACACACACACACACACACAGCATCTCTCCATGGGCACAGTGGAAGCAGTGGAACAGCTCTGTGGAGCCCACAGGGAGGATGTTGGTCTGGGCTTGTGGGAGACATTACCGCAGTGATGGAGCTTAATCGTCACTCCTGGCCAAGACAAACAACACCCGTCACAAACAACGCTGTTGACAAGCTTGCAACCTGCACAAAATGCGGAAAGTATGACAATATTTAATTGTCATAGATTGCCATCACCCTAAACAGACTGGGCCAGTTGGGGTGGCAGATTGCAGCTCCTTCGGTCGTGTCTCTGACTCATTTTCACAATAGCTGGGATAATGACATGGAATCTGTGGAACCTGTTTGGCCTGGTCCGGTCTCTGTTGACTTTGGCTGTTTGTTTCACGTTTCTGTAGACCCGCAGAAGATGTGTCCATCTCACCGATCTTTCGGGACAATGGCGCTTCGCTCCCGAGCACTGGTCACGTTGCACTCCTTCCATTATTGCGTTTGCGGATCATTATCTACCGCAGTGTCTGTTTCTTTTGGTGTCTCATTGTGCTCACTGGGTCAGATAGGACATTCCACGTGGAATTTGTATTCATTTGGATTTTGCGTTTGTGTAGTTACAGAGAAAGTGGAAAGGATCTACCCTAAGTCGCCGTTTCCATGGCGACACCTCAAACCCAACCGACGGCAGTTGGAGATACACAAGTTCCGGTCCGTGTTGGGAGGGCAGAGATTCGGTGCTTCATATTACAAAGCCCTGTGCCGCACTGTGTAGACAGTGGGCTCGCTGGCGGAGGTGATCAATGATAAACCTTCTGTTGGTACAGTAGGAGGCTTCCCGAGGCCAAAGGTGCACACACACACACACGGTTTGAAGAACAACCTGAAGAACAAACACTGAGAAATCAAGTGCAATCGAAGAGAGTGGATGTCCGGTATCTTTTTTGTGAATCATGTGTTCTTCTTGTTGTGCTGTTACCCCGTGGCCCTCGTTCACACACTTTGAGTCGCTGTTCTGTAGCAAAATGTCAATAGAAATCAAGTTTGACTGATCGATCAGTGGACGAGAAAGCGCAAAACCCCTGACCGTGGCAGGCTTACGGCTAGGACCACGATACTGTTCATCAACCCAAGCTGAAGCCTGACCAAAACTGGAACGCACACACAGCACGTTGTAGGCATCACAAGCTAGTCTGAGGCGCGTCCTACAGCTAAAAAGATGTTCAGACAATACAACGTCAGTATCAACGAAAGAGACATTGAAAGCAGCCGTAAAGGAATATCCCACACAATGGGACATTCTCTATAGAACGGTTAAGCATTGTCGACCTCTTGCAACAGTGAGCTAGCAAAGGGTCTCGTATTTTGTTATGTAAATATAAAGTGGATTTCATGACATAGCATTAACAGTACTTTGCATCATGATTAGCATTATACCATGCTCTAGGTGGGCTTTGAGAGTTGTAAATATAGAGAGAGCGGAAAAGAGCAGAAGACAAGCAAGACTTTGGAAGATCAACAACCCCGAAGAAAAGCCTTGTCTCCCTCCCCACTGAGAGGATACCGCTGTGTGTACACGTGATAGAAAGGAAAGATGAAGAGTCCCAGAACAACCAGGGGAAAAGATGCCAGGAAATGTCAGAAATTAGCCCGTCTTAAATAGACAGATATTCTCACAGTGCATTTCCCTCACTAATAGCAGAGGGATGGCTGGGGCCTTTCTCGCAAATTACCCTTAAGTAATAGCCCTTAAATCTTGCCGACAACACATTTAATATGCGATAGCCCTCCTGGTTGATGAGAATGCATCTGGTGCTGCGATGGCACTGAAACTCTTACCATCGCAAGCAGAATTCTTGGAAGGCATACAGCCAAAAACGCTTTTGAGAAGTAGTTAGCCTTTCGTTGTACAAGAGAGCCCCGCGGAAGACCCGGGCACTTTGGGCAGGCCAACCGGGTGGCACTTGAGCCGCTATCGGGGTGGACCGTTTGTGGACGGAGTCGTGGGGCAGAACGGGCGGCTCGGCGGCCCCCCGATGGACGGCTGCCAACATGAGCCCGACTGCAAATGAGAACTGAGGGGAGCTCAGCCGGCGTTTTTTTGGGGGGGTCAGACTAAGAAGCGCGCACGGGTTCTTGTAACAGTACCATGTGGGCAAGAAGTGGGTCCAGATGTTGAGCGTCTCATTGGTCAGCTGGAAGAGGCTGAGTAAGCAGTCGGTGGCGGAGCTGCAGGGGTGGCGGTAGCCGGAGATGATGCTGTCCTCGTGGAACACCTGCGGAGATGAGAAACACACCCGGGCTCAGCGCGCGTCGCCGCTACGCCCGGCTCACTGGGCGCCGCGGTGCTGCTGTGCAGTCACGCTGTTAAACCACACGCCAATACGTTTGTACTGCGGTGGGTGTGGAGGCTTTTACTGGGTTAAAGGTTCAGTGTGTATCAGTGTATATTGTGTGGGATCTGGTGGAGCGGACTTAGCAGAAGTGGAATATAACATTCGACAATGAGTGTATAACCCCTTGAAATTTGTTAGGATGAGCCTTTAATATCTACATAGGGAGTGGGTCCTCTTCCACGGAGGCCGCCATGTTTCTACCGTAGCCCAGACAGACAAACCGCTTTAGGGAGGATGTGTTCGAAAAATGTTTTTATCATACAAGCTATAGTTTTACAGACTAAGTAAATACATAAAACATATAAAGCTATCACGGAATCTCACCACATGACACTTGGCTACTCAATGCTGTCGCTAAGTTCTGTGGGATGTACCTACTGGCACCTTACAGGCCACCGTAGCATCTCTATTGTTGGAAAGGGAGTGATGAGGGGGATTTACAACCTCACTGCTAGATGCCACTAAATCCTACACACTTCACAATTAAGTCAGTGTTAACAATTAAGGACACTTAGTAAATCAGTAAACAATATCAAAACAAGATATTGGTTGGCTTATTCCTTTCCAGCGGGTACAATCCATGAAAACAAATAAAAAAAAAACGCACTGAGAAAAAGAAACAGCAACTTACCTTGGGCACCTGGTTGATGGTGAAACCTCGAGGTAGTCTGAAGAGGCTGAGCATTGTTGCACAGAGCCGGCCGGGTGAGGTGTGAGGATCGGAGAGGCAGGAAGGAGGGGAGAGCCTGTACTGTATGTTGTTGCCATGCTGCTCAGGTAGCTCCGCCCAATTCCACACCTACTACCTGCTCAGCCGCCTGGAATGGCAACATCATATACAGCTGGACCACACCCACTCTCACTCTCTCTCTCTCTCTCTCTCTCTCTCTCTCTCTCTCTCTCTCTCTCTCTCTCTCACTCTTTCTCTCTCTCTTTCTCTTTAAAGTGTAATGGTTGTCCTCCCTCTATTCACTCCTCCCGTTATACCTGTCCTTTGCTCTTTTGTGGTTTGAACTTTTTCCGCATTCACCTATTTCACAAGTGGATAAAACACCTGAACACATTCAAATGAGTAGTATTGTCTTGGAAATCATACCTCCTACAAAAAAAGATCAGATCCAAAACATTTGCTGTTCAAATGCATTTTATGTTATACCTCTGGTTTTTAGCATTCCCTTCTTCCAAAGCAGAGCTATGAAAACACTTCTGTCTCGGATGAGTGATGGGGTGACAGCCCAGTCTGGAACGTCTCTCTCATCACAACAACAACAATAGTGATGCACATACCTACACACACACAGACACACACACACACACACACACACACACACACACACACACACACACACACACACACACATACACACACACACACACACACACACACACACACACACACACACACACACACACACACACACACACACACACACACACACACACACACACACAGACAGACAGACAGTCACACACACACCCTAACCTCAGGACAGTAACTTCATATTTACAGACCACAACACAGTTCATATTTAGCTAGTAAATATTAGCTAATACTTAAAGCTTGAATTTCACCAAAATAGGTTTTTGGGAAAGGCAGTGGACAGCTTTCAAACCATTGTATTTCCCATTTAATCCGCTGGTGAACTGCCCAACTCCAAATGAATGTAGGAGAGCAGTGCTGGGGGCCTCTTTCAGAGTCCCAGCCAGAAAGACTGGGCCATGAATGAGAGGCGGAGCAGAGGGCTTGAGTTTCTCCACAAGTCAACACAAGGGCCAATACCTCCTCGGGTTATTATCTTGTTCAAATCTTCCAACAATGGAATCAAACAGGTTCCACACACAAGGTGGCTCTGCCATTACAAAAAGTGTGCCAATAAAATGCTTCCAAATATGTTTCCCGTGTTGTGATACATTTTTGGTGTTTGTTACTATTTACGATTTTGTGGGGGTAAAAAAAAATCAATTGGTTTCTGTAATAAATGTCAACTGCAAGATGTGGAATTTGTAACCAAAGGTTATACTTGCCTGGATTTCAAATACATGACAAAGGTTATACTTGCTTATAGTTCAACAGAACGGTAAAATAATCAATTACTTATTCCAGGAGCGGCTGGATGCCAATGCAAATTGAAATTGACCGGGCACCTTTAATTAATCATAACGTCAGTCCATGGGCCACATGGTAAGGTAGATATGTTACACTAAGTAATAATGATTCACGCCTATTTATATTGCTCAACACATTAAAGATTAATGATTAAGATTAAGATAACTAGACGCTATTTTGGCCTCTGACTGACCGCTTTGCCAGCGTTTTGAACAGGCACACATACATAATACATGCCGTTGACACGTATGTGCACATTCAAAGTGTTTTGTTGATGTTTGGCAGCTGTTTACTCCAGTCCACGTTGGCTATTTGTTAGAATATATTAGTATACCACATCAGCTTCACATGCCCATATTCAAACCAATAATGATTTGGATGGTATGTACGTGCGTGTGGCTGGCTGAAGCAGCCTCATCTGGGCCGAGTCTGACTAACTGGACTCTGGGGCTGGGTGAGGGGGGTCCGACCGGGGCGCTGTGGGGACAGTAGTGTTGGAGGGTGGTTTTTGGTTATTTTAGGTATGGTCACCTTGCAAAGAGTCTGAGACTGTTTTAGTTGGGTATGGTGACCCTGGTTAGGCCCCGTTCACACAAAGGGACCACACAGAGATTCCCCCTGCGGTTTGGCTTCTCATTTACACGAAAACCCAGTTTTTAATCACAGAAAACGATTACTTCTAAAAACTCCGGCCAAAGTGGAGATTTCTGAAAACGCCGTTTATGTGCTGCCGCGTCAAGTGGGAGACACAGGGTTTTAGGTTGTCAAACATCACACTATGGGCCAGAAAATGCTTAACATAATGCTTAACACATAACATGTGAGCGCCCTATGTTTACCTTTGTTTGTTTGTGAGATTGATGTAAATGACAACTGAAAACGATGTTGTGTGCACAATGTCATTATTGAAAACGGAGGGGGTGAAATATTTGTTTCTCTAAATATCCGGCTATGTGTAAATGTGGCCTTAGTTGGGTATAGTAACCTTGGTTACAGTCCAGTTTAGGGGTTTTTTTGGGGGGGGGGGTTAGGCTGCACACCTGTGGTGCATCATGTCATCAATGCACACAGGTTGAACCAGCCGTCGCCACCACACACACACACACTCAAGAGCGCTCTGACACGCCAGTGCCAAACACTCTGCTCTGTTAAAAAATAAACCAACTCCGCAATATGGTTTCAACATGACCACCCTGTGGCCTGGCCGTTGTTGGAGCCCAGTGAAAACGACCATGTAGCCATGTAGCTACAGTGCACTTGTTGTATTATACGGTAGTATTCAAGTGCTGGGTGTTTGCTATGTTCTGTGACAATATTAGTGCACTTATAGCCCTTCTATTGACCTTTAGCAGTTTTTTGGTGCTTTTGTCATTTGGGGGGGGGGGGGGGGGGGGGGGGGCTACCTTACCTGTAGGCCCAAGGCTATCCAACACAGTTCAAACACCCAAGGCGCCTGCAGCTCATCTCACCGGTCTGTCACTTTGTGGACTCACCATGGCGACAAAGACTCCACAGGGATGGTCGGGGTGAACTTGAATGATTTCCACACCTTGTGTTGAGTTGGCGAGTATTGAGAGTACATGAGCAGGGGCTTCGGCAAATGGCTTGCTCCTCTTGGCGGCTTGTACCGTGTGTGTGTGTAAAGTGAGCTGCTGGGGGATGAGTGGCCAGGGGATAACTAACCATCAGGCTACCCTGGTTGGTGTGCTTGTTGAACCTTGTGTGAGCATCACGGATACACAAGGTTGTTTTAGAGGAAGAGATGAGAAATATTTGACACGCTTCCCTTTGGTGGAAAACGCAATCTGAAGCCAGGACAAAATACACTCTCCCCCTCTCCAATGTTTACATTTCTCAGCCTTCGTGTGAAAGAATGTTCTTCTTCTTCTTCTCCGTGTGTTTTGCTGTATTAACACATTTCAACACAGCGTGCATGTATCACTGATCTTCACGAAAAAAAAAGGTATGCAATTTCAATAAATGGTTCATTATGAATACAGAATACGTAACAGGCCAAGCACATTTTTTGAAAAAAAACAGCAAAAAAATGTCAACATCTACGGGCGAGGACGACAGAGCAAAGCGAGCATGTTTTGCTTTGGTCTCGTTGTGTTAGGGCTAATCAGAGCAGCCCACAGCAAAGTGCTGCGAGGTGGATCGCAAATGATCACCCGGCCCACCTACAGGGACCTCATTCCCCCTCGCCCTCAGGAGGAATAAGCCGCTATGCCGCTAGTACCATGACAACCCCGCCCGGCTTTAGGGGTTAAGAGGAGCCAGCCAGGGGAGAGAAACGCTTCGGTCCGCGACGCCCTCCGTGTTTGTGTGTGCAGAAGTCATGCAAGTCGCTTTCGATGGTTAATACGTAAGTTATGAAGAAAAAAAAAAGAGGCCACGATGAAACTGAGTGGCGTGCGAGCTGAACCGTGTGTAAACAGTGGTGCCGGTGGCCCGGTACTGCCCTTCACGACAGAGCGGACCAGCAATGATAAACACGGCGGGGTGACACATAAAGTCGCCACACTTAGGATGTGCTTCATGCGAGATGTGGATATTTCGCATATTGTTAGGTGAATATTATCCAGGGGGAAAAAAACAACTGCCTTGCCGATGTGAATTATTGAATAGTCAGATACGATCTGAACTTCAACACATGACAAATAGGGAACTAGGGCTTCTTTTTTAACCATGTGGACACACATGTGAACCACTCCCATATACTCGTCCACGAACAAGAAGAACAGGAACAAAATCTGCATATTAGGTATCAGTTACTAAATACCCAGAATGCAGTAGTTATTTTATTCTTACCCTTGATGCAATGATTGTGCCTCTGTTTCTGGCACAGTGCTCTGATAGTACTCTGTTGTGCTATTAGTGCTTTAATGTTTTACCAGAAGTAATCCATTTGTACCAGGAGATGGCAAGTGTTTTCCAAATTAAGCCCGCTAGGTTTGAATCTAAACATGCGCTTCTTCTCTATAGCCGAGAGCATCTCAATTACGTTAATACGGCAAATAAAGTGTATCTTACTATGAACTATTTAAATTCCGAATAGTCTTTATTTTAGTCTAGAAAGTGAACCATTACAGGAAAGACTTTTTCCGCTTTTTCTCCCATCATCTATCTTCTTTCTATGAAAACTTTGGGGAATTCAGGTCCACCACTGAAGCAATAAATATAAGCCTTACAGCACAGCACTTTTAATTGGAGACTTATTTGAAAACTTTGAAAAAAGGTTGTTTGAGGTCAGATCCTCCACACACACACACACACACACACACACACACACACACACACACACACACACACACACACACGCGCGCGCACACGACACTAACGCACACGCACACACACACACACACACACACACACACACACCTCGAGGAAAGCGACGGAGCCTCTTGTACAGCAGACCCCTGATTGCAGCACAACACAACACAACTACTAAGTAACTTCCCCCCCATTAAGAATTCATCGCGACGATACCCTTGCTGACGCAAACGCGTTCTTCTTCGGAAGCCTCACGGGGTCGAAAGAAAAAAAAAAGGACAGAGTGAAAAAGGAGGACGTTTGAAAGTAAAGAGGACAGTATAGGAGGTAATAATTGCAACACATTGCATGGGCCAGTTAGCAGATCAAACATTTGCCTCTCGTCCAATGGGGGGGGGGGGGGGGGGGGGGGGGGGGGGGGGGGGGGGGGGGGGGCAAGCTCTTCAAGTGATGGAGGATGGCGGCGGGACCGGGGGACAGATGGGTGACCCCCCCCCCCCAGTGCCTTGGCCCAGGAGCTCCTCTGTGTGGCCGAGCGGCAGACAGCTTGGCGAGCTCTTGCCCTCTCTAATTCATAATTAATGGCTGTTAAAACTCCACGGTGCCCTCTCCGCCCATTACTCCCACCCCCCGCAACGACCAAATGCTACTTTCCAGCTCTTTTTTTCCACTTGCTGAGAGAACCGTGCGCTCTCATCATCGTACAGTGTTTGTGTAGCCTATTCACCATGTCCTCCTGGTTACTCACCACCTGGAACAGCAGAGTAATAATGATGATTAATTATAATAATAATAAAACGTTATAACAACAACCATACGTTTTAGTATTATTGTTATAATTATTGTTCTTATTAACGATATAATAACAACTGTGATTATGATGATTAATAACAACAACAATAATAATAATAATAATAATAATGACAATATTTTTATTATTATTATTAGCCATGGACCCTGAGATTTCCCCCAACTGGATTGGTTACTGACAGCTAAAGAGAATTTGTAAAAAAAAAAATATATATATATATATGTATATACTACCACTCATTTTAATGTGGGAAAGAGTTGGCGAATGTGACTACTTAGCACTCCTGCTAAAACATGAGGTGTGGCCTGCTGGGCCTGGTGGTGGTGTGGTGGTGGGCCTGGTGGTGGGCCTAGTGGTGGTGTGGTGGTGGGCCTGGTGGTGGTGTGGTGGTGGTGTGGTGGTGGCCTGGTGGTGGGCCTGGTGGTGGTGTGGTGGTGGCGCCTGGTGGTGGTGTGGTGGTGGGCCTGGTGGTGGGCCTGGTGGTGGAGTGGTGGTGGGCCTGGTGGTGGTGTGGTGGTGGGTTTGGTGGTGGGTCTGGTGGTGGTGTGGTGGTGGTGGTGTGGGTGGGTGGGTCTGGTGGTGGGCCTGGTGGTGGGTCTGGTGGTGGTGTGGTGGTGGGCCTGGTGGTGGCGCCTGGTGGTGGTGTGGTGGTGGGTCTGGTGGTGGCGCCTGGTGGTGTGTGGTGGTGGGCCTGGTGGTGGTGTGGTGGTGGTGGTGTGGTGGTGGGTCTGGTGGTGGGCCTGGTGGTGGGTCTGGTGGTGGTGTGGTGGTGGGCCTAGTGGTGGTGTGGTGATGGGCTTGGTGGTGGCCTGGTGGTGGGCCTGGTGGTGGTGTGGTGATGGGCTTGGTGGTGGGCCTGGTGGTGGGCCTGGTGGTGGTGTGGTGGTGGGCCTGGTGGTGGGCCTGGTGGTGGTGTGGTGGTGGGCCTGGTGGTGGTGTGGTGGTGGGCCTGGTGGTGGGCCTGGTGGTGGTGTGGTGGTGGGCCTGGTGGTGGGCTTGGTGGTGGGCCTGGTGGTGGGCCTGGTGGTGGTGTGGTGGCGGGCTTGGTGGTGGTGTGGTGGTGGGTCTGGTGGTGGGTCTGGTGGTGGGCCTGGTGGTGGTGTGGTGGTGGTGTGGTGTGGTGGGTCTGGTGGTGGCGCCTGGTGGTGGTGGTGGTGGTGGGCCTGGTGGTGGTGTGGTGTTTGTGGTGGTGGGCCTGGTGGTGGGTGTGGTGGTGGGCCTGGTGGTGGTGTGGTGGTGGGCTTGGTGGTGGGGCCTGGTGGTGGGCCTGGTGGTGGTGTGGTGGTGGGCTTGGTGGTGGTGTGGTGGTGTGGTGGTGTGGTGGTGGGCGCCTAGTGGTGGGTGGTGGTGGTGGGCCTAGTGGGTGGTGTGGTGGTGGGCTTGGTGGTGGTGTGGTGGTGGGCCTGGTGGTGGGCCTAGTAGTGGGCCCGGTGGGCCTGGTGGTGCCGGTCCGGGGGAGGGGGGCTGGTCGGGCGGTTGGCGTCAGGAAACAATAACAGAGCCGGGATGAGCCGGCGGAACCGAGGCGATACAAGGAACCCACGGAGCACATTCAGAACCAGAAGGTGTTGGAGGGAGCTGGAGGGGGGGAGGAGAAAGGGGGAGGGAGCCTTTTCGACAGATCAACAAAGTGCAATCATCTTAACGGTGGAGGAGGGAGATCTTTGTGTGTATGATGTGTGATGTGGTGTGTGTGTGTGTGTGTGTGTATGATGTGGTGTGTGTGTGTGTGTGTGTGTGTGTATGATGTGTGATGTGGTGTGTGTGTGTGTGTGTGTGTGTGTGTGTGTGTGTGTGTGTGTGTGTATGATGTGGTGTGTGTGTGTGTGTGTGTATGATGTGTGATGTGGTTGTGTGTGTGTGTGTGTGTGTGTGTGTGTGTGCGTGGTTCGATGTCACACGCGGATCACGCCTGCTTTATTCACAATCAGTCATGCACGTCTTGCCTCCTCCTCCTCCACTATCAAGAGCCTCACAGCATCACATCCTATGAGGAGGGTTCAACAGTAGGCTCATTTGATCAAGCAGCGGGCGGGTGGGTGGGTGGGGGGGGGGGGGGGGGGGATCCTACCTGCCCCCCCCTCCCCCAACAGAAATCAGAAACTCTCCAGACAAATCCTCTAATGTTATCATCACAACACGCCTCAAAAGCGTCTCAACAGAGACAGGAACGTGCGTGCGTGTGCGTGGTGTGTGTGTGTGTGTGTGTGTGTGAAAAGCAGGGGCTGTTAAAAGAGTGTCTAAGATCGAGAGATAACTACAGCAACCAGAGACAATCCAGCAGTAAAGAGGGAGGTAACATCATTAGGATTGAGAGAGCGAGACAGAGAAACAGAGGAGAGAGAGAGGGAAAGTAATCAGGGTTGGATTGTATAGACTCCGGAGGAGAACGTAAAATGTCAGCTCTCCAAGGGTTACCAGGTTCAACCACAATTTGGATTTTATGAACTAAATCCAAATACCGAAGCAAAAATGTGTGAAATGATAATCAAGTAAAAAAAATAGATAAAAAAACGAATAAAAGGGAAAAATGTTTACAAAAGTGTGTGACGCACAATTGTAATGCAAGATGTCTAAAGCTCTATCCATCCATTTCATTTCAAAATCAGTCCCTCAATACCAATGATAGATACAATAGGGGAAATATTCAGGTCACACACGCTAGCCTCACCCCTTGGGCACTCAGGGAAAACCAATACGTCTTCTGCGTAGGTCATTGGAATTTACACTGGAGACCCTTGCAGAAGCCACGGAAACGCTGTGGACCCAAAATTACTACGGATTAGGTTAACTGCACATGCAGAGCCAACAAAGAGTTCACTGCAGTAACAGGGTTACCAGTGATGGATCAGTCGTCCAACCGTAAAGCATTACAGGCTGAAGATGGATGCAGCGGTTTCTTGCCTTATTGTGTGGTTGACATAACACCGGCGCGTTGATGTAAGCGTGCTTGGCCACCGTGGCGTGCCCGGCCTCCACATCGTCTCCACGCCGTCTCCAGCGGGAGAGGCGAGATCCCGCCGCAAGGCTAGCACGCCGCAGGGCTAACGTGCCGCCGCAGGGCTAATACGCCACAGAGCTAGCGCGCGGCCGGGCCCACGCTGGGCTAATCACGGAGGGGACCGAGTCGAGACAAGAAAATGATAAGAAAATGCTTTTATTTTTTTTTGTACAACGTTAAAAGGCATTTTTTTTTAAGCACAAATAGTTCTATAAACACATCTTTAATTTGAATACAAAAATGGTAGCATGTGCACATTGTGCTTGGATAGCAACTCTGTACACCCCGCTCTCTGTATGTCTGTATCTCTCTCTTGGGCACCCTGTGGTGCAACGACTCCAGCAAACATTTTATTGCATAAATCACGTGACCACATCTGGCCATACGCTTTCAGTCATTTCATGGGAGCGGGGAGTAATAGACCTATAAGGATAGAACTGGACAGTGGTGAAAATAGCAGCTTTCTAAAAAATATATATATACAACAAGAACGAAAGAATGGTTTGTATATTGGTTTCCCTGAAAGAAAGAAAATGCTAGAATCCAAATAAAAACAATGCTTACTAACTCGGTGAGACAATACATAATAGTTGTGCTGTTGTATGTCAAGCAAAAAAGGTTGCACATTTCTGCAAATGTATTAATACCATTCATCTACCACTGAACATTGAGGCTATTCGATGCTATAAGCACGTTTTGCACACATCCCCCTCTCATTTAGAGCATTGTAATAGTCAGCATTCTACAGATTCTACAGCATTTTTCAAGAGTTTAAACGCCAATTTAAAAACTGGTATTAACAAAAATGATAGGTCACCTAAAAAGAAAAAGAAAAATTTGCTTTGGTTGAAACATAATAATATCAGGATTCACACCCCGGTCTACACCTTCCCAAATTTGTCATTTGTTTAGATACCGAGTTTCTGCTCCGCACCCCGTCAAAATGGCTTCCAGAGGAGCAGGCTATGGTTCGAGGAGGCCGACAGGACGAAAGGAGCAAAACAGAAGACCAACGCTGCGGGTGCCGCCAACGCCAGCCGTCTCATTTTACAGGCTAATTTTCCGGGATAACATTTTCATACTTTCCAAATATACAGCTTCAGACGTTCAAATATAACCTTTGCGGCTGAATGTCAACTGCAGTCATTGGCAGTCTAAAGGCGCGCGTATACCGAACGGGATTTACATCAGAAAGCAATACGATGAAGGTCAAAGGCAGCGGAGGTCAAAGAGATGCTCCCAAGTCTATGAGATTGAGGCAAAGCTCTTCCCCTTTAAAAAAAGAAAAAACAACAACCAAAAAACAACCCCAGGTAAAACTTTACTTTCCACATAAGATAATGCGATGCTCGTGACAGTGATACACAATGCATTGCACCTCACGGGAAAGACGAGCAGGAAGTTATGTGTGAAATGTGATACAAAAAATAAAACTAAAAATTAAATGTCCACCATCGTGGGAAAAAAAACAAAAAAACAATAATGAAATCACCAGTCATCATCACATTGTTTCATCTAGTTGCACCTGTGTGGTTACCGTGGGAATCAGACACGCTCAATGAAGGTTTCCGCCTTGCTCTCTATTGGGAGACGGTGACTCCTGTGAACGTCGCCGGCTGGATGTACGCAAGCAGGCGCGCGCGTGTGTGTGTGTGTGTGTGTGTGTGTGTGTGTGTGTGTGTGTGTGGTTAAGCACACCCGCTGCCACACCCCTGCGTCCTCCTGGCGAACAGCGCGAGTGTAAAGACACTGACGAGAGTGTGAGTGGCAGGCTGTCCGGGGGATAGTGGTTATGGTGGTTGAAAGACAAACCCATGTTTATGCTGTGGTGTTTTTTTTTTTTTTGGACATATGGGGGAACTCTCGAGTAAACAATAAACTCAGATCAGGAGGCACAGTGGATCGTAGTAAATTAAGCTGTGGACGTAGCAATGACTACATTAAATATATATATATTTATAAATTATATATATTAGTGAATAAACACTCAGTGCTACCAATGATCCCAAATTGCCTACATACGAATTTGTGGTCAAAGAAAAACCAACACCAAAACAAAATGCATATATGACTTGAGCCAAGATGGCGAGCAGCTTGCCCGCTGGCTTCCTGTTTAAAGCGGACTGACTGAACCAATCGCACGCTAGCACCTGATTGCTTCAGCCTCGCGGAGAGGGATGGGGCAAACCCCCACCACCCCCGCCCCCGCCTGGCCCCAGGGAGCGATAACGGGCCCACTTATGTTGCGGTCGGGCATTAGTGGGAGGCACGAGAGCAGGGCTGTCCGCTGGATTCCTGGGGCCCCGACCCACCCACCCACCCAGCGGAAAGTAGGGGAGGGGAGAAGGAGGGGGTGGCGCTGCTCCCAGAGAGCCATCAACATGAGCTAACCTACGGGCGGGACGAGAGTGCTGTCCGCTGTCCAGATTACGCCGGAGAGGACGCTGGTCTGGAGCGGGTATCAGATTGTGGTCAGGTGAGTAGCGGAGCCCAGGGAGCGCTAGAGGGCTAGCACTCAACAAAAGGAGAAAAAAAAAAAATAACCAAGAAGGGGAGAGTGGAGAGGATTGAGGAAATGACCTCAGACGGACCCGGGCGAATCGCAAGGAGTTTTGCGTTCAAACGTTGTTACTACTTGTATACCACGTCGGTACAAATCCAAAACGGTCGGTCTTTATCAGTCGGGAGAACCCGACAGACTTGTTCGCGGTCCTGCTCTCTTGTTGGCGACGCACGGACCAGAGAGCAGAAGAACGGGCGTTTTTTTTTGTTTTTTTTTAAAGATCAAAGCTTCCCCCCCTCCGGATTTCAACGCGCAACTCAGTCTGAGGAGCGCCGTTACCACTACTTGTTTAAAAGTCTCCCCCCCCCCCGGTTTGGTTTCAGCGCCGGGCCGTCCGAGTCAAGCTCATGTACTCTGAAACCCTCGTGTCACTGGTGTCTCGTCAGGTTCTCTCTCTGGGTTCTGGCGTTCAACGAAGCATCTTGTAATGTGGGAAACAAGAAAACAAACCGATTGAACAAGGCCCCGACTCATAAGCACTGAATATGGATTTGATTAAGCCTCTTTTTCGCCAAGTAGCTCCTCCAATCTAATTCATCTCGTAAATCAATTATTTACAGTGAAGTTTTTCTACAAACTATGCAAATCTGGTATGAAATTAACAAAAGCACAAATGGGAACCTGCAGTGGAGACATGGAAGAATGATGGGAGAATAAATGAACAAACAAACAAAAAAAAACATCCTTTTCTACTTTTTCCCTTGCATCCTGAATTGTTGCTTTCGGATCTTACACACACACACGCGCGCACACACCACACACACGTGCCCACCCTGCTCGCCCACACCCACCGTGGACAAACACACACTCAGAAACTAGGCCTGTATACATAATTCCAAACGCTAGTTGAGGGAGGATGAGGCTACAATTATTGTTGCACTAATATAAAACCAGAGACTGCAACAGAGCTCATCAGAAATTTGAGGGCTACAATTTAAACAAGCCCCCTGAGCTAATTCCCCTTTTACCAAAACACGCACGCACACGCACACCACTCACACACATACGCTCACGCACACACTCAAACACACAGCTCCTCCTGACAGCCATTAAGCACGTCAATGCCAGGAAGAGCCCCCCCCCCCCCCACGGCGCTAATTGTGCTTGGCACGGCCTCCCTTCAGGTAGCTCTTCCAGCGCTTCACCACGTCCTTAAAGATGGCGGCGTTGTCTATGGACGCCAGCAGCTGCAGCTGGTTGATGTGCGTGGTGTGGTAGTCCCAGCGCGCCAGGTTGGGCGCCGGGCCCAGGATGAAGTGGCGCAGGTCGTAGATGCTGCCCGAGCCCGTGTCCGTACAGCGGCAGCATGGCCTTCAGGGACTCCATGCCGCGGCTGAACAGCAGGCCCGCCTCGCGGCCCTGCTTCTCGCCTGGCCGTCTCCGACAGGTCGTAGAGGCCCAGCAGCGAGTAGATGAGCCGTTGAGCACGAAGGAGCTGGGCGTGGTGGGGTACTCCTCGTACCAGTCGTAGCGGTTCATGAACACCGCCTTCACGCCGTGCTGCGCCGACGCCGTCTTGTAGGGCCCCGTGGCGCGCAACGCCGCCGCCAGGTAGGCCGGCTCGCGCGGTCAGCAGGTAGGCGCGCACCAGCGTGGACATGGCCTGGCCCTGCGCCATGGCCGAGTAGACCAGCCGGCTCCAGCGGCCGGAGCCCTCGCCCAGCTTGCGGGTCACCATGATGGGCCAGCCGCCGGCGCTCGTCCTGGTTGCGCACCAGCCAATCGCTGGCGGCGAAGAAGGCGGCGGCTGTGCGCGGTGGGGAGATGGTGACGTTGTCCACGAAGCCGCGCCCGTGCAGCGCCAGGCGGACCACCCGCCGCGGCATGATCTGAGTAGGGGGGGTGGGGGGGGGGGACACAGACACAGAGAAGCCAGATGCGGTTAGAGGGTCCAAAGTGTTCTTGAGACTCAGGGAGGCTCAGGGACACGACACGCTTGCCGAGCCTGCTCTGCTCGCCCCCGAGAAGCCGTCACACACCGCGGGGGGAATTAAAAAAGGCGCTCGAGTAGCGCAACAACACAAATGAATGCCAACCTTTTGTGTTCCGATTGCATTAGCTGCTCTGCACGGTCCACTCACGCGGGGGCGTTTTTTTCAGGTTATTTAGGTTACTTTTAAAGCCGCGTGGCACTTTGGACATTTTAATCGCTGGCTTTGATTGAATTTGGCCTCTGGCGGCACGCACGCCGCTTCACACAGGAACGTCTGCTAAGATTGAATTTGGCCTCTGGCGGCACGCACGCCGCTTCACACAGGAACGTCTGCTAAACGACTCGCCGTGAAACGCGCGGACACTTAACGCATACTGAACCGCGCTTGACTTCACCCCGAAATAAACTCCACGAAACCGCCCGGCCCGGCCTGGGGGGGGGGGGGGGGGGGTGGACCAAAGCAGAACGCCACAGAGACGCAACGACAACAACCCGAGACGGGCCGGTACCTTGGTGGCCTTGACGGCCTTGGTGTTGGACAGCCCCACGCCCTTGCGGAGGTCCGTGAGCAGGTCCCGGGTCAGCGTGGTCCAGGAGGTGCGCGGCCCGATGCCGTAGGTGATGTCGCGGTCCTTGAAGGCGATGAGGCTGCGTGTTGGTGACGTAGTGGATGACGAAGGGCGCGCCCTTCTCGGTGGTCTCCAGCACCACGGACAGGCTGCCGTTGGAGGTGAACTTGAGGTCCAGGCTGAGGATGAAGTCCTTGGAGTTGCCCAGCGCCAGGGAGACGCCCTCCGAGGCATCTGCGGACCAGGGAGGTTGGTTGAGTTAAGCGGCACGACGCGTCAA
Source organism: Urophycis tenuis (assembly GCA_036785325.1). Taxonomy (NCBI): domain Eukaryota; kingdom Metazoa; phylum Chordata; class Actinopteri; order Gadiformes; family Phycidae; genus Urophycis; species Urophycis tenuis. The sequence continues at coordinate 8,353,599 of JAXIVH010000005.1, read as the reverse complement.
AGACGGGGAGACGGAAAAACAACCTGGCTGTTAGGGTCTCTGTGGACCGAGAGGGGTGTGCATTTGAGATCAGGAGATCAAAACAGAAATAGCTCCTGCGCGATTAGGTATGCAAGAGTGCAACTTTTGTCAAGACCACCTTTTCCGGGGCGTACCGACTGTCTACACTCCACGGTGAAAGCAGATTATTTCCATAATCGGCACCAGCCATCCCTCGAACCTCGAACGTTTCTACGCCATCAGAATGTATTCTGTAGGCACGCTCTTAATCCACACTGATCACTTACACTCTGCAAACTTACTAGAAAACTTCAGGAAAAAAGACACTGTCAGAACTCTTGCACCGTGTCGCCAAGTGTGATTTCCTTTAAGAACGCCTGGCTGACTGCGACTACGAGCATAAGACAGGGAGGGAGGGAGAGAGAGAGAGGCAGAGAGAGAGAGAGAGAGAGAGAGAGAGAGAGAGAGAGAGAGAGAGAGAGAGAGAGAGAGAGAGAGAGAGAGAGAGAGAGGCAGAGAGAGAGGCAGAGAGAGAGAGAGAGGAGAGAGGCAGAGAGAGAGAGAGAGAGAGAGAGAGAGAGAGACGAGAGAGAGAGAGAGAGAGAGAGAGAGAGACGAGAGAGAGAGAGAGGAGAGAGAGAGAGAGAGGAGAGAGAGAGAGACGAGAGAGAGGAGAGAGAGAGAGAGAGAGAGGAGAGAGAGAGAGAGAGAGAGAGAGGAGAGAGAGATGAGAGAGAGAGAGAGAGCGAGCGCAGGGGGAAAGGATGGTGCGAGTGCAGGCAAGCGAGGAGAGACAGGGGAGAGCGAGAAACAGACAGGTAGACGAAGTCCCTCCTGGGATGACAGTACAGAAGTGTCAGTGTGCAATGGGCTTAATTAGATGGATACCAGACCGGGGAGAGGAGAGAAGAGACAGCGGCGGGCGGGGCGAGAAGAGACAACGAGCAAGAGGGCAGGAGGAAAAAAAAAAAATATGGAAGATAAAGTGACAGTGACAAGCAACTGGCAAGACGGCGTGAAGTGGATGTGGCTGTGTGGATGTGGATGTGGATGTGGATGTGGATGTGGATGTGGATGTGGATGCTCGCGTGTCGTCAACCATCCTCCCGTTAGCACCGTCCCCCAGCGGCTCCCTCCCCAGACGCCCCTGGAGCCCGTAGCTCCTGGCCGGCCATATGCTGCCGTTCTGTAATGTGCTCTAATGACTCCGGCCGTGCCGGGCATCTGCTCCGTGTGTCCGCGGCTCGCTCGCCACCCGGAGCGCATAATTCACCCGCAGATGGAGAGCCGTCCGTCCAGTGTTTTTTCAGTGTCTTCCTGCTTCTGCGGTAGGAGGCCGCGATTCCCCCCGTTGTTGTGTGATGGGGGCGTGTCGCTGCTGATCCACTGCTCTTGCGCCTCTGCCAAAATCTCTCTCTCCCCTCTCTCTCCCCTCCCTCCCTCCCCTCTCTCTTTCCCCGCCCTCCCACCTTTCTCCCTCCCTCCCCCTTTTTCTCCCTCTCCGCCTCCGCTCTCCCCCCCCTCTGCCATTCAGTTGATCACTTGGGTTTGTATTTTTCCCCCTGAAGTCACCGAAAAAGGGAAAACAGAGCGACACCCCCCCCCCCCCCCCGCTTAACTTCTCTGCTCAGCGCTCCTCTATAATCAAACCTCGCGGGCTCCCCGGGGACCAGGGGAGCCAGGGTGGAGAGGAAGCAGCAGCTCAAGGAGCCCCGGGGACGGGCAGGCGGCAGGGGGGATGGAGCTCAGGACCACGGGTGGTCCCCCACAGAACACAGCCTGCAGTGGGCCGCACAAAATGGAGCCTTGTGTGGTGTAGTGGTGGTGGTGGTGGTGGTGGTGGGGAGAGCGCTCACCAAAGCAAAGTTAAAACCACGTGTGGAGGAGACTCAGGGAGACTTTCAAAGGGCAGCGGATGAGAAGGCGAGGAAGAGGAAAATGGCAAAGGGAGGAGGAGGAGGAGGAGGAGGAGGCAGACAGACAACCTGGCAGGGGCCTCCCGGTCGACTCTTTAATGCACTCATAAATCCATTACTTAAGGCAATCCACAGAGTAAGTGGATTTGTACTGGCGGCCCCGTGATTACCCGGACATCAATAAGGGATGGGCCGGGACCAGACCCAGATCCCCATCTCTCCGACACGGCGCCCCCGTGTGCTTAGCAATGAGGGATGAAACGGACACCGCGCGAAAGCTCGATGAGGCGTGTGTGTGGATGTGTGTGTGTGTGCTGCACCTGTGAGCTGATGTGTGCAGGAACCAGTTAAAAAAAACAAAAACAAAAAAAAAAAACAGCCCTCATGCACGCTCCCCAAGCGGGCATGGGGGATGGGAACGTGTCAAACGCGCGGCGCCCATAAACACAGAGCGATGGTGGCGTTAAGCCGTGCCGTTAATCCACGCGCGGGGGTTGCGTTCGCCTCGCCACGGCAACGATGTTGCAGAGGGGGGGGGGGGGGGGGGGGGGGGGGGTGCTGCTGTAATGGGGAGCACTGAGCAGGCGTCTCCAGGTACCTCCAGCACCTGCTGCCCGGCCTCACTGACCCCCCTGACGGGGATCGATGGAGGGCACCGCCAGCCCAGCGGCAGGGGAAAAATAACCCCGGACCAGAGCAGACCAGGGAACGGGCTGGCCAGGCAGGATTCCGAAGCGGCGGCTTCAGAGAACGCCACGGCGCCGGGCTGGGGAGGTGGACTGGAGGGGGGGGGGGGACTGG
>JAXIVH010000005.1:8333918-8350682 GCA_036785325.1 Urophycis tenuis | reverse complement strand
GAAAAGGGTCACTTCAAAGCTGGAGCTTCAGTCCTAATTGTCCATCTTCACTGTGCAGAGCAAGCACATACCGAGAGCACTTCTCGACAGGGATAACCAGGCTATCTGGTGCCATGAGTACCTCACTACCAAGCCGCGGCACGTGAAGAGCTTTGTGGTTTTTCTTGTTTTTTTTATTTTCTTGTTTAGTGTTGATGGCTTTTTGTTGAAGTTGAAGGCTGAACAAGGGAAACACATTACCAGAGCAAACCATTTCACCGCCTAGCCACCGGCGACTGTGTTCGCATTACTGCGTCCTAGTGGCAATTTCCTCCACAGAAATGCTGTTGGTTTAAAAAAAACCTAAGCTAAACTTTCTGTCAGTAAGTCTGCAAAGCTTTCAACATTTCAAAGTGGTCTGGACTGATTGGCCGCTTCAGCGACTTCTTGACAGACAAAGTTTGGAGTTTTGTGAAACCAAAGACATTTCCATATAAAGAGGGGGACTCAAACAGCCCCTAAGAGGCGCAATACTTGTGAGTTTTTTGCCATTAAATACAAGCAGGTCGACTTTTATTTTCGTGTAGACGGCTCTGGTTGGCCCACCGCCTATCAGGACTGTGGAATTACAAACAAATACAAAAAAAGCGTGTTTGTTTGCCCACCATTTCACACAACATCTCGCTGAGACACGTTTGCCATAGAGCTACTTTTTATCGAAAATACGTGACAATGATGAATGATCAGATGAGACGAAGCAGGAAAAATACGAGATGTTTGTGCTTGCCCTCTTTACAAAGTGCTTTGCCCACCTCCGTTTCTCTTCTCGTCCATTGACTCGCTTAAGTTTAACAGCCATTTCGAGTGATTTCTCTCTGTCCCCGATTCAACGTGCCGGAATCGGACGAAAACCCAAGGACCGAGGAGTGCCAACGGTGCGGGACACACTGAGGAAACACAGACGCTCACCAACGGCCCGACATTCACCCTGCTGTGTCAGGGCCTTCAGTCACAACTCCCTCCGTGGAATTGCGTTATACATGGAAATATAACTCGTCATCTGCTTTATCTAATGGCGCTAAACCAGAGACACTATAGAAAGAGGAGACACATCACTCCCATTGAAATGCATGGGGAAACTTAACGTAACGCCAAGATAGTGGTTGTTTGCACATGTCCCGCCTCTTCCAGTGCAGTTGCTCCAATCCAAGCGGCAACATTCCATGCTGAAAAATGAAGCCCATGCGGAAGTGCAAAAACTTGCAGTTCCTCGACTGGCCGCTTGAGGCTGGCTGCAGAAAGGAGTCAACTCCCATAGACACCCATGTTAAAATGTCCAACTTTACAGCCAAAATAAACATGTTTACAGCCTGGTTCAAAAAACGGTTTTAGTGTCTTTCAGTAGTGTTCGAGTCCATGACAACTGTGAGGGGGGTGAATTTTTTTAGAATCCATTATTTTAATGCACAGAGAAGGATTTATTTTATGAATAACTAAGGGCGTGGTCAACTTGATTGGCAGCTGTCATCTGTCATCACGGCATGACCTTCACGGATTCGAGGCTTTGATTGGTCTGGCCGGAGGTAGACGGGCTTAGAACACAGACTGAAATGTCCAAGATGGCGGCGCCCAGAAGCTCAATTTTAGGCTTCATCTCCGCTGTTAAGAATGTCTATGGGTGACGTCACGGAGGGTTTGTCCATATTTATATACAGTCTATGCTCCAATCATACACGGTCACGCTTTTTGCGACACTTGGAAGTTATTTTCAATCATCTTTATTTATCCAAACAGATATGGCCCTTAAGCAGTCAATACCAAATCAGATACAGGCAAGGTTAATGTTACGTTGTTGATCTCTTGCTTTATGGCATGATCTGCGATAGCTGACCATGAGCGATAACGTCTTGCTGTTAGTGCCGGTGTTGTTATGCCGTAGATGAAAACAGTGTCGTGAAGCATTGCACATGCGCAGTCATGATTACCTGTAAGAAAAGGTGCTTTAAAAACGTTAATTTGATACAAAGCCACCAAACCCTTTCAGCGATTTTAGTCTGTTCTTTATCGTGATTTGAAGCATTATGCCCCTTAGACCCCGGAATATGGAGATACAGCCCTCCCCCTATACATTTACATAGGGCCCTGGTCTTGCTAAGACTAAGGCCCAATCTCAATTCTCTATCTTACCCCTTCCCCTTCCCCTTGGCCCTTCCCCTTCCCCTTCCCCTTGGCCCTTGAAACAGAGGGGTAAGGGCTACATGCCCCTATGAATTGAGACAACACTCGTTACGGTTACGTCATCATACATTGACGACAAAATATTGACAATTTGTTATAGGCCTACACTGCATGGTGTTTTGTATCTTTTTCAGTTAATACGGTTTTGAATTTCATTGATGTTCGGAAACAATGTCTTTGTTAACCAACATGTCTTTATTTACAATTATGACTGGCTACAACATTGAACGCATGACTCACTCCCACATTTGCTTTGAAGCGTATTTTGATTTAGCGTATTTTGATTTCGGACATTTCTGCTCGTTTTCGTGTCGAAAACATCTGCTGCCGGGTTTCCTCCGGCGTTCCTGTGTGAAAAAGGACGATATATGTAAAGCACGTATCGATTTGTCTCTAATTGTCTACACTGTTATCAAACGGAATTCGCTGCTAATTGTGTTTAGTATACTAGACATGCATGGAGTTCTTTGCTAGTCAGAGAAATGTAACTTTGTGCACTCAGCAATGTAACATTCGCATACCGATTTTCGAAAAAGTTTCGATTAAGAATATGGTTGCAAATATATAGGTACAGGACTGTTTAGAGCACAAAACAACACTTTCGTAAATTTTAAATCAATTATTTCAGCCGAAAATACTTACATTTATGTGACTCTCGTTGAGATCTGGTCGCGATTGTTGCCGGTTGCGCATTGTAATGGTTACCCCTTGGTTTCAAGTAAGCTCCCGATCTCACTTGGTTTCAAGGGGTGTATACCCCTTCCCCTTAGCCCTTCCCCTCGGTCGAAAAGAGAATTGAGACAGCACTTGGTCTCACGTGAACGCGCAAAACCAAGGGGAAGGGGTAAGGGGAAGGGGTAAGATAGAGAATTGAGATTCAGCCTTACCTAGAAGGACTTGGGCTAAAGTAATGTACCTCTTGGGTCTTCCTCTTAAATCTATTTGATGTTCAAAAACTCCACGCTCTGCACGCATGAGCAACTTACTATCAAAAAGTCTTTGAAGCGGTCAGTCAGTTCAGAACACTTTGAAAAGTGATGATGAAGTTGATTTTTGTGCAACCATAGGCATTTCCAAGGAGGGAATTGCGCAGAGATCGCATGCGAACATCCTCTATGACTGTTGCAAAGCCTCCTGCATGGACTAAAATGCTATATTTGGGGAACATTAAAGCAACTATATATTATGCAATATTATTTCACTATTTTATGCAGCATTGATTCGAAGAAAAAAACGTGCATTTTAATCTTTTCTACCGCTTGCATGGTTATACATACATTATCATAAAAAGGTATAGTCTATTTTAGTCTTTGTTATAACTGACTATAACCTAACTAACTATAGTGTTATAACTAGATGGTTAAATGTTTACAAACAGCATTCCCCTCTGCCTTTCAAATGTCGCGCGAAACGAGGTCCCGTGATTGGAGGAACGTCACCACTAGGGGCGGAGCCAGGACAGCAAACCGGAAGCGACACACAACAACATTGAATGGCTCATGGCTAGTCTACAGAAATAATAAGGAAACAAAAGTAAACTACGCTTACAACAATGCAGACTGCTCGAAAGCGCCAAACCAATAGTATCCAGACGCCAACGCAAAATAGGTATGTGCTTGTACACAGTTTGTTGAACACTGTTGGAGAGGAAGTTAATGTCTTCATTGTCAATTGTTCATTGTGTATAACATATCAGTAATGTTTCGGGTATTAGAAAGGGGGCATCCTGCGGGGTAGAAGAGACCAGGGCAGGTTGCCCACCGAGGCAATGAGGTGTTAGGTATTTACCGGTTACAGGTTAGAACCTTTTCCTGGATGGTTCTCTATACAAGCATCTCGATGGCTGGAGAACCAGAAGGGGCTGGACCCCTCATGTCTGTCATTTACTGCCTGGAAGGCAGCTCCACGGTCAGATAGCGGTCCGGCTACCGCACATCAATTTAATTTTCCAGACGCATTTTACAATTAATTTACCATAGTGGTAAATTGCAAATATATATTCAAATCAAAAGTTAAATATTTGTATAGAAATACCCATGTTGCTGGCCTGTACCATTCTCGCAGGGGGCGGGGACTCGCAACAAATAGGTTGCGTGATTTCTGTTTTTGTAGCCTTTAACACACACACAGACACACACTGGGTATATTTGTGTCTGGTGTTAACTGCCTCACACCTGCCTAATAGCAGTTGAAACATATAGGACGCCTATAACTCTTTCACCACCACCACCCTCCTTAAAGTAACCACTAATTCCCCTACCCATGTATTAAAGATTCACATAAATAACAACGTAAAATAAATAACAATGAACATTTATGATCTTCATAAATGTGTAGACTTAACTATACACAACTACCTGCATCAAGTACAACATCTGGCCAATGTACCGCACACGTTATGGTGGTTCTGGTTATTACCGATGTTCTGTTTTGCAACCATTGGATCGTGGATCTTCTGTCCCACTGATGTTCCCCCACCACCTTTCGATTGGACCCTGCAGAGAGAGGGTCTCTTCTACCCCACAGGAACCCCCCTTTGATGGTGATACAGTCCAGCAACATAATATTCGGGATTTCTAAGAAACAGGAAGATCAGAGAGTGTGGGCTCTGCACAAATCTTTCAACTGCTGATTTGAAAATGAGGACACTGAACGGATTGCCATGAGATCGTCCTTCAAACTTTCCGGTAGTGTATTGACAAATGAATAACTTGAGCATTGAAAGCCTTTTTCAATGTAGCCCACCATGGGTCAGAAAAACACAAGATTCAAACATTGAAACTTATTTTCCAAGAAATTAAATTGAGAAGCTTTACACAGAACCATAACAATCCAAAAGGACATTCATTTATTTCTAGGTTTGTTTCTTATTGTAGTGTATGGTCAGTTGGTTCATACTATATAAGGAGATGTATTGTTTCTGGTTAGCTGTTCACACTATGTAAAGGAGATGTGTTTGTAAGGAAGGCGAGTTTATGGTGCTACGAGGTCAGAGGTGAAAAGAAGCCAGTTGTTGTGACAGTATAGCTTTGGGCACTGCAGGAGGTGTCTGACTGTTAAGATGATAATCTGAGAAGTTGTATTTTAAACTGTGCATCAAGACAAGGCTGGCAGAGAGTTCTCAGAATTTTGTGCCATAGAGGCTCTCTCAGGGTTCAAACCTTTTTGACACTGTTCTACTTTGTAATAAACCCTTTAATATACAAGTGGGACGTGTCAGCGGTGGTTTCTCCTTTTACTCAACACATCAAGATAGTACATTATTATCATGTTATTGTCAGCCATGCTGTAATGTTGTACTGCAGCTGTACCCTCTTTGTAATAATAATAATAATAATAATAATAATAATAGTAAAACATTCAACATTCGTTTTTCTAGGTACTCAAAATCACTTCACAGTGAACATACCAGGTAAAATCATATAACAGGTTCCTAGAAGAATAAAAGACAAGCAGGTTAGTTAACCCAGGAGACTCATGACACGTAGAGAGGGAAGTGAACAGGAGCAGGTGAGCCCAGGCTTGAGAAGGTGGGCTCTGAGGGCCTGTTCTAACGAGGGCAGGAAGCTGTCGGACGTGGTCGGCCAGGGCGTCTCCAGAGGGACAGTGCGGCAGCTGAAAAAGGGTAAAGGGGGCATTTGGCAGACGCTTTTGTCCAAAGCGACTTACAATCAGTCCATGCGTGGGGTTCAATATATGGACAGTTGGAGGAGGAGGGGGGGGGGGGGATCAAGGGGATCGAACCGCCGACTCTACGGCTAGCGGACGACCCGCTCTGTCCACCCGCTCTACCCACTGAGCTACTGCCTGCCACCCATTGAAAGAGGGCCCCGTCGCCCCCCAGGCCTAGTGCGGCGGCGTCTGCAGACCTGACGCATCGTTTCTCAGAGGTGCGGTGCTGCTGTTGCAGTCATGGAGTCTGGAAGTTATGTGGGCACGGGGGAGTGTTTTGGGAACCATCAGTGTTGAATGAGTGGGAGCGAGTGTGTGAGTTTGAGACCGATGGTGAGAATTTACGGCCCGGATTTATTGAGTTTGCAAAAGTTCTGAAAGTTCTGTTGCATCCCTGACTTTATGACCATAAGGCATGGGGATGAAGGTGGAGTGGGCGACCGAGGTCATGGTTTTGGAGGAGGGGTCCGCAGTTGACTGTCATCAGCGGAAAACAGAGGCGCAGTTACACAGAATGAAGAGCAGGAGACCAAGCACAGACCCCTGGGGGGGGGAACCATGGTCACCCGGCGGAGAGCTTGCAGTAGTTTACAGAGATGGTGTATTGATGTCTGTCAGACAGACAGAATTATGTAGAGGAGGTGCCGGCGGGGGGTGGATGGAGGACGGAGCGGCTGATGGTTGATCAAAGGAGATCGAGGAGGATGAGGGTGGCGAGGAAGCCAGAGTCAGCACAGAGAACTGTGTCACGAGTGATTTTCAGAGGGGTGGTGCTGTGCTGCGTTTGGCGAGGAGGCAGGAGCCCAAAGGGTATTGGCGCCGAGGAGGGACTGAAGTAGAGCGACGATGACTAGAAGGGGGGGGGGGGGGGGGGGGGGGGACTTCAAAGGGCTTTACAATTTTTTGGCCTCACATTCACCCATTCACACACCCACGGTCGGTGTCAACCATGCAACGCGCCGGCCAGCTCATTGGGCGCTGCCGCTATGAAAGGTGTAGCCATGTAGTCGCAACGAAACAACTCTGCAGTGAACAGACATACAGGCTGCTTCTCAGCCGCGGTGGCTATTCTTGTCCTTCCAGGTAAATTGAAACATCTCTTAATGCAATGTCACTGTGGCTTACTCGGTCAAACGAGCCCACTGCATGTTTCCAGTCAGCTGAACTATACAGAGCTGTGGTCAATGGGACGGCAGAATCATTGTGCCTATTGAATTTCTGTTCACCAATGAAAGTAATAATACCAAATAATAAAAAAAAAATATGTTGACAGCAAAATAGTTTCCAGAGGAAATGTATCATCAAAGAGTCCCCGGTTCCATTTGGACCTATGGTTCTGGCTTACACTGGAGAACTGGATCTTAGACTTTGGGAGGCCTATTATCATGGTAAGATATAAAACACACTGACGTGTCGTGTTCCCCTGATTTTCATGTTTCTGAGTTAACATTAATATGATGTCTTAGATTGTCCTTCCACTAGAATGGTTTCCCCTGAACAAGCCCAGTGCTGGGGACTACTTCCACATGGCCTACAATGTCATCACGCCCATCCTCTTGCTGAAGGTACGTCTGTTCACAACAATACGCGGGCCTTCTGGCCAACAAAGCAACTCGAAAAAGACCCCAGATTTTCTCTGCAATATTACTCCATCAAACATTACCTTACTTACTTCCACATCCTTCCGTCGACGTACTACATACTCATTCACAGAGATGAGGTCTTGGCAGCACAGCTGCGGATCGTGTCTTGTAAATAACACACGGACTTCTGCTCAGCTGATCGAGCGCAGCCCCAAGGTGCTGTCCCGCTCGGCGGTCTACCTCTGCATCATCACCCTGGTGATGGGGGCCAGCATCCACCTGGTGGGGGACTCCATCAACCACCGGCTGCTGCTGAGTGGCTATCAGCTCCACCTGTCCGTCAGGGAGAACCCCATCATGAAAGATCTGAAGCCCGCATCACTGGTACGCCCGCATCCCCTTTTCATATTGATTGTTCCGCGCAGCGGGGAAATGATGCACCTGCCGGCATTACTTTGAAATGCTTCAACTTGAAATGGTGTATTTGGAATATTTTCAGTTTTGATTTCAAGGTAATATTTGTAATTCATCTGAAAAAATAAGATGGTTTTGCTATGTCTTTTTGCAAAACAAACGGGCAGTAGTATGGGTGCACATTGTTTTCTGAAACCAAAGTTACATGATCCTAATTTCATTTGAACAGTAATAAAACCCAAAACCAACAAACAGCGAATTCATAGAAGTATAGAAATGTAGAAGAAACAAATATGTTTATTCTACAAGTATCAAGATGTTTTGATGTTTATGACAAACATGTTAATAAAATACACCAGAATAATACACCAGAATGCAGGCCATCATGGGACTGCAGTCCCTCAGTTCACGTGCTGCCACCGGGTACATCAGAGACTGAAGTTTGACGATAGCCCATAGATTGAACAGCACACACAGTCCCCTGCCCGAGCATTCGGAGCCAAGGTTTAGAAGTACTCAGTGTACATCCCATAAGCGCTTCAAACAGCTCTATGATTAGCTCTTCTTGTTGCTAAGTGGGGCGATGATTCAGAAGATTGAGGAGTGACTTGAGTTGCAACCATAGGTGGCACTATTGGATAAGAGAGCCACAGAGAGCTTGAGAGAGACTTCATTGACTACAGAATGCCTCCAGGCTGCCTTCTCTCAGCTGATTGATAATTGTCATTATATGTTTTTATTTCCAATTGAGTGATTGATTGATTGCTGTCGAAAGCTCATTACAGCTTCGACATGTTTCATTTCTCCCTAGATTGACTCATTCGAGCTGTTATACTTCTATGACGAGCACCTGGGACATTTAATGTGGTAGGTGATGCTGCCTGACAATTGAAAAACAATAATGCCAGATGATATTAAATTAGGAATTCTAGAGACATGACATGAGCTTCCTTTTCCTAAATAAATAATACTCTACACTCAGGGAGTCATTTAGACCCTAGAATGCTGGCAGCCAATCAAAGACCATACATGTGCATCTTCACAACGAGGAGAATCCTGTAGGTCTCAGCGGTGTCAGCCATATAATTTCTGTAAACACTAATAGATAATATTTGTCTTGCCTAATCTGCGTTTCATTACCCTGATGAGAATAAAATCTGTGTAAAAGCCCAATGAAAGTCTGAGAATCTGTGCTGCTGAAACTAAAGGACGGCAACATCTGAAACATTACCGTTGAATATGTTGGTGGCCCAGTGGAAGTCTCTGAGTGTTGACATGGATGCAACAGTAAATCGGGTTCATTTCATGAGCGGCTTACAGTGTTCGAGGGCAGCCCAGACAATGCTGTGAATACCTAGTGGGAGTAACACAGTGGCAGGCTGTCATTCCCTTTGGTAACTGTCGACTCTTGATTAGCATGTTGGATATGGAAATATGGCAATGTCCGCCTAATCCACTCGGAATGTGATTGGTCTTGTTTCAGGCCAGTGAACCCGAGGAACAAATTAGGAGTAATTGTCCTTGTGTAGCTCTAAATTGGCCTTTTTTTCACCCTCAAAAATGGGTAATTATGTAGAACTGTGAAACATGACCACCGAGAGTCTTTTCATGTCAAGAGATTAAGGCTGTGGTGTAGGTTGATCAGGATGAGAAGGTTGGGTAAGTTAAGTTAAGTTTGGCCAGCATTCAACCACAGTGCAGATGACGGCCTTGACGGCCTTAAATGTGAGCTCAACAAGTTGTAGATGCCGCTCATAAGTAAGAGAAACAACCTCTTTCAGGGTACAAGCCTCGGTTGAAGTCACGTCTGGAGAGAAGAAGGTGTTATTTGGCGTTTCTAATGAGTTCATCTTGCATGTATGTCTGTGTAGCAGGGGCGATTTTTGTCATTTGTTAGGATTTCATCCTATATCCTTTGTTAGCTTTGCCTTTTGCAATAACGAAACACTAACAAAAAAAAGTTTGACATTCAACTCGATATTGACAAACTAATTGTTTGTCAAATGTTATAAAAAATCCATGTATAGTATAGTATACATTGGAGTTCAGCTCTTTGCTCTACTGTAGCTACAGAAGATAGTGTTATACTGTGCTCAACATTGGTTTCTTCGAATCAGGTAAAACAGTTTAAAGAACAATATGAGAGTGGGTTGGAATAAACAAACTGTGAAAAATCAGTTAAGGGTTTTACAAAGGGACACATAAAGCTGTATTCCCTATGTCATTGTTTAACAAAGCGGTCTCTAATCATTCTCATTTCTTTTCTAGGTATATTCCCTACTTCCTTATTTTCTTCCTCTACTTCACTGGATGTTTCACGCAAACCAGAGAACAGAGCGGCCTCCCTGTCTCTGGGTGGCTGCTACTGGGACCCACTGCTCTGTACTATTGGTCAGTCTTTGACTGATGCTTGATGCTCTGTTATTATTATTTTGTTAACATTGAGTTCAGAAATGCAGCCTCTTGTCAAAGGGACAGATATTGTGTTCATCACAAACGAGCGGTCAACACGTAGGACAGTGTCAACTCAGTCAGTGTTGACGGCAAAGGAGTGGGAGTCAGATATTCAAAGAATATGAACATGGGAATACACAACCAATCATGGCTTTTTGCAGAAGGCAGATGAGTGTGTGATGAGTTGAATGAGGGTGTACATTTTATTCACACCGCGAAGGAATGTCGGTTCACAACCCTTTATTTTTCGCAAGGTTACTGTTAAAGTTTTATTATTTTACAAATACAAAACGTACTAAACTAAATACAAAACTCTCTAAACTTTTCAGGAAATACAGTTTACATTAGGAAGTAGACATTTAGGGTCTGTAATCCAGAGGGAACTCATGATATGGTGTTACAGCCATTTTTATGTGCCATTATTATGATGTAAATATTGCCATTCTGTAAGTAATGTGACACAATGTTATGTCTTGTTTTGAGTCAACCTGATGAAGTGGAAGTGCTGTGGAAGCGAAGGAGTGTCCATAAATGAATGATAATTATAATTGAAACATGCTTATTTTTTTCTTCCTACAGGTACCTGGTGACTGAAGGGCAGATCTTTGAGCTCTTCCTGCTCACATTCGTGGCCATGGTTGCCGTGGTAATACTGCAACAGCGTAGAGGCTTGAGGCCAGACTGCAATGGGCTATTTTTGTTTGGCACGTTTACCGTTACCATGGCACTGGTGGTGGTCTGGGTGGCCTACCTATGGAACGACACGGATTTACGCAAAAAGTACCCTGGACTCATCTATGTCCCAGAACCCTGGTCCTACTACTCACTACATGTCAGAGATGGCCACTGAGGGTCTGCATCACTGCTGAAACTTTGGATCTCACCATTTGTTTTTTTTGTTTGCAATGCTAATCGCTGTGCTAATCGTTAATGAACTCTTAATGGTCTTCCACACAAGCTCTTGAACGTCCGTCCCAAAGTCACAATGCAAAACACCACAGGAATGGTGTTCTTTGAAGAGACAGGCTGGCACAGATAAAGTGCAATTTCTTTTATTAAAAGAAATTGGCATTTCTTTTATTAAAAGAAATTGGCAAATTAAAAGACTGCCAATTTCTCATAAAAATAATGAGGGTGAAGTGAACAAAGCGATGCTGCGAATCAAAGTTGATTTTTTTTTTCTCCAAGCCCAGATACCAATTCTAAAGACATGTCAAATCCATCAAATAGTGGCTGGATATGATGAAGATGCAGAATTATTTGTCAAGACAGATGGTCATATACGAGGGACATTGGGTACATGCATGCATACATTCATTTATATATATGGTAAAAATTCAGGTAAAGTTACATTCACATTTACATTTAGGGCATTTAGCAGACGCTTTTATCCAAAGCGACTGAAGCAAAAGAAAAGTATGCTAAAGTTGCTCAACAAACAGGTTGGTTTCATTCAGCTCCATGGAAAAGCATCAATAATAAAGATGGGCCAATTTTTAACTTCAGTAGCTCTGAATTTGCCCTTGGTCCACAGTTTCTCTCCCTAACGTAAGAAACCCACCAGTCAACTTACTTAATGCCAGAAGGAATCAGACTTGTCAATTCCATGATTAGGGCCCTAGAGACAAGTTCTTGATTGTGAAAGAGCTTTAGAAGTAAACTTAATTTGGCTCTGACCGAATTGCATTCAAGATCAAATAACGATGCAGTGTGTTACGGTGGTACTCCCTGCTTTGACACTTGTATTTCATTCCACACAAAATGGCGTCAATTTATTTGTACCTGTCAGGCTGTTGTCTAGTTTTTGGTTGCGTTTTGAGAAAAGGATGTGAAAAGTTAGTGTTCATGGCGTCTCATCCTGATTTGTTTGATTCAATCAATTCTGTTTCTTAAAATCATATGTCTACTATTTTAATATTTGTAATAGTATACATTACAGGTATATATTACTAATATCTAATCCCCACATGTGAGGCTAACAAGTTAATTAAGCTTGCATATTTGTAAAAAAAAAAAAAAGGTCTATAAAGGTCCTGCACTTGAAAGTTACCTTTTGGCTTTTGAAACAATTGTTTAGCTGTAAATGAATTCTGTGTCTGAAAATAAAAATAAAAATGTTTTTTATGCTATGCACAGAGTGGTGGTAATTCCAATAATTGACAACAGTGGTATACAATATACAGTTTTAGCAAATAGTTGTGATGGTGTTACAGCTTTAAGGGCCGACAGAGAAACAGAGAAGGGCTGTAAACCCAGGGCAGATATCCGTTACCACGGCAACGGATATTCAATTACAAGGCAGCATACAGGTAGTGGACTTTGGAGCACAGGTGTAGACCGGTGAGTCACGGTTCACTGTCAGGAAACACAGCCCCCGCAGCAAGAATGGTAAGAGAAATAGGCTCTATTAATCAAAAGTTTATAGTTTTTCTGATCAACATAAATGTGCCCTAACACCAACCGGTGAAGTAATGAGATACTTTCTTCCACCCTTAGGCAAAGTTTTTCACACCAGCTCAGATCAACGGTAAGGCAGATATCTTTATTTTGCTCCAAATGTCCGCCAGCCGAGCTCCGAATAAGTTTTTTTGTCTCGTTTCAGACAATCAATGACTCCGAATGGCATACATTCGGGGTCACAAACTCACGTCATTAATTTTCTCGTCGGCAGAGTTCAAGGAATGTTTCTCATTGTACGACAAGAAACAGAAGGGCAAGATCCAGGCCGTGGACCTGATCACCGTGATGCGCAGCCTGGGGACCAGCCCTACTTTCAGCGAGATCGACAGACACCTACAAGTTCACAAAATTGGTAAAGGGCCCACTGGCGCCAAAGTTACAGTGCTAATCAATAGTGTGTGCGCCTCCGATGCGACTGAGCAAGTCAAAGAATAGGAAGTTTGGAAATTGTTGAATCACAACATTAGTTCAGCTTTCTCGAATTGAATGTAACGCCGTGATTACCTGCCAGAAAAAAACCACCAAACATTGATCACATTCATAAATATTTTAATTCGGCAATGAGAAAATTGTCTGTCGGGCAGCATGAAAATGTATGAACCAACCACTGACCTCGCAATATGTTTACCATACTGTATAGGCGACGCCGTGCATACACTCCACAACGCATCAAATGTAATTAGACGACGTGTGTGTGTGGCGTTGCTGTCCTTGCTTAGCTAAGCAGGGCGAGTTGGACTTCTCCACGTTCCTCACCATGATGCACAGACAGATGCAACAGGAGGACCCGAAGACGGAGATCCTGGAGGCATTGAAGATGGCCGACAAGCACAATAAAGGATACATCCAGGCGGCCGAGTTGCGGGCCAAACTCACCAAACTAGGGGAGAAGCTCACTAACAAAGAAGGTGAGCACTACGTGTCTGCCGCTTCTGACTGTAATTGTATTCACCGCTTTGAGACCGGGGTTAAAAATAACTGGACAATTTTTCCTCCTTAACTGTGGACTCAAGCGCCATCTTTATCGACATGATTCAGTAGATAACCTTGAAAGTTGGTTGAACAGGAAAGAAAACCATCACTAACAGAGATGGGCCAAATGTTATTTTGGACTGCAGTACCTCTACATTTACCATCGCTCCCCAACGAAAGTGACTACAAAAGCCGGGTCACTCAATGCCAAAATTCAAAACTTGTCAACTTGTCAGACTTTTCAGCACAACAATTGCGGCCATGCAGGAGCCATCGCTGTTTGTGAAAGAGTTTTAGAAGTAAACTTATTTTGGCTCAAATAGAATTGCCTTCGAGAGCTTTTCCTACTTAAGCACGTGCGTGTTGACTGGGTAGTTTAGAAGCAAGCCATGGCATTGATGAAAGTTTATACCACCCATGTTTACAGGCCCATCATTTGCACTTTATTAATTTTATGTTTATTCATTCTGCTTTCAGTGGACGACTTGTTCAAGGAGGCAAATGTCAAATCAAACGGGACGGTCAACTACGAAGAGTTCACCCGAATGATGACTCTACCACCGGTTGACTACTGAGATGTGTTTTCAGTCCTGGTGGAGCACAGGCTCCACGTACCAACCGTGTAATAGATTTGTATCATGATTTGCACCATGCAACATGTGACTTGCATTGCACGTTGTGTGTAATGGATTTGCATTATGACTTGCACCGTGCAACATGTGACTTGCATTGCACGTCGTGTGTAATAGATTTGCATTGTGACTTGATCATGTAACACAATGATCCAAACGTCCAAAGGTCGCAATAACTCCTAATCAAAAATTAAAATGGGGAGTGTGTCAAAATAAGCCATTCCTTTGTGAAGAGACGAACAGTATGATCAAATGAAAGTGAAACCGAGATGAAAGTAACACTGCTGTGTTTGAATATGCATATGATTGTCCTATCATCACAAGGTTTAATAAAACAATGAAATTCAGATTTTTTAAAATATTTTTTCTTTATTTAGAGTGGAATAAACATGGCATGTGCAACGGTGTAAAAACCCGATTACTGATTAAGTAACATGTACGTCTCCCGATGCCGCTTGGCTTACAGCGTGGTCCGCCCTTTGTCTGACAGTATATCTCACTAGTTAATAAGCACTGTACAAGCCTTTTAGCATCGTTTTACACAAATGACGGATGCTACCATTACAAATAAGTGCAACGGAGAGAAGGAGACAAACCTGAAAAGAGGCCGTAGGCTACAGGTAAAGTAAGGCTGAGTGAATGAGAATCTGCTCTGTGTTGTTTTCTATTGTTCACTGTGGTTGAGTCACCACAACCGTGCGTTTACATGAACTGATAAAAAAAAACTGGAACCCCCTGAGGACAATTTCTACTGAATGAAAAATAATGTAGAACCACAAAAGGTGGTTTCCTTCGAGTCTGTGTGAAGACATTTTTTAAGAACTTCAAAACTTCAATTGTGCAGAACTAACCCTTTTATTGGTCTACGAAACGTCAGTGGTGAGTTCATGCCAAAAGGCCTCAATTGTGCTCAAATTAGGCATTATATTAAATAACCACTTAATTTAAAAATAAAAAGAACTTTTTTGTTCAAAATACCTGAGGAAAGTTTTAGCATTTGCATTGTCAGTTATAAAAGAGTTTCATATGACTAAACTACTCATCTTGATTTTGTTTTTCAACCAAATGTAACACATTTTGTACAGTATTTTATATAATATGACTGTAAAATCTGTGCGTATTGCGGATGACTATTGATAACAATTGATATTGGAAATTAACCCTCAGAGCTTAAGGTAGAATATAAATTGATAACGTCATCATATTCCTTAGTGGTTTCAGGGTCATTAGACACATGTAGCGGCCTGCAAAACAGGTTGTTCTGTTCTTCAAATGGCCAGATGTTAAACTCCAAGGCATTGATGCCTTGGAGTGTTTTCTCAATGCTTTCTCAACGCTTTTGTCATCATAGTAGTAGATTGATTAAGTGTGAATTGACCCCTGGCAGCCACATGCAAAAATGACCCATTAAGTAGATTGTCAACATGTTATTGACATGTTATGTTACCTGCAAATGTAAATTTCCAGTTGTTTTTTTTGTTCTTTTTTTCGTAAATAGTAATGACACAGTAACACAATGGCAACTCGATGCAATTATCCAATAAAATAAATGGTAATTTATCAGTAGTTATTAAGTATTTAGTGGGTTATTGGTGTCAACCAAGGCTACCCAATAATTGAAAGATGATCATTTAGTGGTCATAAATCAAACAAAGAATGTTTAGTTATTGTAATTACCTGGTCCCAAAACACTTAAAAACTCGGAAATTACCAATTTACTGGCTAGTCACAGCGTTTTGATATTCGAGTGTCATTTCTCCTTTGTTGTACTCCCAATTGCTTCTGAATAATAATTGAATTGTAAAAGCCAAAGACAAAAATATTCAAGTAGATAAAGGACACTGGGCCAAACCAAGGCTGAGTACTCTTTAGCACCAAGATAGCGTTATGCAGCACCATTTTCCCATGTACGTCTCTGTAGAAACATGCAAAGCAATTCCATTATAAGACATATATATAAGACACTTCATAAAGGCTTTGAACCAAGTAAAAGAAGTCCCTAATTTGTATTTGACTCCCGGGAGGGGGGGCTGTGTGCCGTAAGACGTGTACCACTTCATATGTAGAACCACTTTGCTGAATAACCCACGTTTAGTTTCAATCAGCTACGATCACTGCTCACTCAAACAGTGAGATGGCTATATTAGTTCCAAGGTAATGACGCACAAAATGTAAAAAACAACCATCGGCAATACCCATTTACACAATGTTTTCCCAACGACGATGCTACGAAAAAACAAACAAAAAAACCCAACAAAGAAATGCATACACGTCATTTTTATGGCCTAAAATGGTATTTATGTCATGCGTGTCCACGGGCTCTTGCGGCACTGTTGAGCAGTGTCACCGGAAGCACGGGA
>JAXIVH010000005.1:8326418-8328918 GCA_036785325.1 Urophycis tenuis | reverse complement strand
CATAAAAATGCATCCTCTCCAGAGCCATTTGTCCGCTCAGGGCTACTGTAGAACCGTGGCGGTGCAACATGGCCGCCTCCATGGACGAGGACCCGCTCCCCATGGCGATATAAAGGGCTCCTTCTAAGGTCATGTAAACACAACGATTCTTATTTTCCCGAGATTACACACTAATTAAAACATGCTCATGAACTATATTCAATTTCGGCCAAGGCCGTATCCCCTGGATGGCCCTTATGTTTATACGCTGCACTGTTATTTGGGTCAGTAGACCTTTCTGTAGCGGTGTCCTTGCTACGCGTCAGCTTGGTGGCTTTTACTGGGCTCCCTAATGGTGATCCACACTGCCATGTTGGAGATCTCCTTGAGTGTGTGTGTGTTTCTGGTGAGGGCTCGTATAAGCTGTGTGCAGACACACCAGCCACAGCTGTGCTAACAGGCATGCAGTGTCACCCAGCCCCGGAGTCTAATCAGCCTGTGACTCAGGCCAGGTGAGGCTGCTAAATCCAGCCATCATCCGCACACACACTCCACACCATCTCTCCATTCCTGCCCCCCCCGACATTGAATAAAATAAATAAATAAATGAAATGTCAAAGTGATAGTTGTTGCTGAAATCTGATCCCAATGATCCAAAACTGAGAAATATTAATCGTGTTCTGATTTGTTGATTTTCCTTTACATTTACTTACTGCTATATGCCAAACAATAATTGAGAACAATCACAATCAATACACAGTACATCTACATTCTATAGATGGACTAATTGATGGATAGACCAGGAACCTTTTTTGTTGCTGTTGAGTGGGCACCTCAAAGGAAGGAAGTGGCAGCTTTGCCATGCGCCTCAGAGCGAGCTTTCCATTTCCTGTCTATTGTGTTCAAGGAGCTGTATTGTTGAGGGTCCAGAGCTTAGTGTGGAAACCAGTCAGACAGTGTTTTGAATGTGACTGACGTGACGGCCTTGGGGTTGTGAATCTAGTGGCACAAAGGCCGAGTGTCTAATGGGAAATGTGGGGGCGGAGGCAGAAAAAGACCCATCTCTCTCTCGCTCACACACACACACACACGCACACGCACACGCACACACACACACTACAAGACCCCTTGAATATCAATTGTCAGCTGAACTGTTCAATTGTTCACTGCATTGATTTTTTTCTCTCACACTTTTGAAAGAAAACGGAGTCCTCGTTTAAAACAAGAGCCTTCATGTTCCCACCTTGCATCCAATTAAAACATAGAACACAGAGTTAATTAAAATGTCAATTCCTTGCATGCAAGGAACTGAGCAAGGAACTGGAAAAAGAATTAGGCGTAGCAACATAAATTTTGAACCAAACATAAAATATGAACCACCCAGAGGATGGACTGCCATAGGCCACAGAATGACTTGCATACTCATTAATGACAGCTGTCGCCACATAACAACTAGAACCATGTAAGGTCCCTCTGTTCTTCAACCTAGAGGCCCTAAAACAAATAACAACAAAAGCCAAAAAGCCAGACTACAGCTTTTTCAAAATCAGTGCCTCCGTGATTAAACTGAGAGCCATTCAAAGGATGGCAATCCACCAATGCTGTCTCTGCTGTCTCCCTCTGGACCCCCGGACCCCTGGACCCCACCAGAGCCTGCACCCACTCACTCCACCGCAGGTCATCTCTAACCACGGCGAGATGCCGCGCAGCCTCACATGCTAGAAAAGCCTTCATTCGTGGGCCGTGGCCTCTCTGTTCTGCACATCTTCTGAACCAGCGGCTCCCCGGTGCCATCCGCCACACTCTGCTCCCCCAACACGACACACACACTGTGGAACTTCCTGTGTTATGAGACTTACTTCCCATGTTACGTCCCTGTTAATAATAGTTGCTGGAAGGCTACATGGCCCCGTCACTTCCGCCGCCACCACAAAAAGCTCTGATTTAGTTACATTTAGTCACAGGGAAAGGCTTAATGACTGGGGGACGTTTTTTGGTACACTTGGTAAACTTGGTTCATCCTATCAATCAATGCGGGGTACAAAAACTAAAGTCCACACCACATGTGGGCCATCGTTTCATCAAAGAATGTTTATGAAATGATTGATCACAGACGGACATTCAACAACAACATGCGTGTGTGGTGTGTGTGTGTGTGTGTGTGTGCGTGCATGCGTGCGTGCTTGGCAGTGTGTGTGTTTTGTGCGCACGTGCATGCGTGCATCAGTGTGCGTGCGGTGCGGTGCGGTGCAGGCATGCGCGGCCGCCGGTAAAGTTCAAGCAGCAGCAGGGCGGCGGCGGGCGGATCTCCAGCTGCCTCAATCCGCTGGTACTTTGCCAGGACATCTTCCCCCGGTCCCCCAGTGAACCCTCGCTCTCCGGCGCGGTTCCCCCCTTCAGTACCACCCTGGTTGCTGCCGCCGCCCCGTCGCCGCGCCCACCCCCCTGCCTCCTCTGTTCCAGCAGCCCGGCGCTCCCAGGGGGACGGAGGGGGGAAGCCGGCAGGATGCTGGGTGTCAGG
>JAXIVH010000005.1:8291936-8326218 GCA_036785325.1 Urophycis tenuis | reverse complement strand
GGAAAGTCTTTGTTATTTACTCAACACGAGTCATCAAACCACAGCGGTTACCTTGACTGCTCGTTTGCTTGGTTTGAAATACAGTGAAACAGTGTGAATTGACCCGTTCCCCCCGGCAATGAAGACATTGACCTACAACAGGGCTAAATACTGTTGGCCTGTTGTCCTTCTGACAAGCCCATGGGCATTAATTGTAAATCTATTTAATCATCATCTTTATAAACACCAACCATTGGCTTGAATACAAGCGCCATTAGAAATGAAATGGCTGCTGGCTGCCAAGCTCCACGAAGACTTTAATCCTGACCGTGTCATTATGCCAGGAACTCACTGAATAGGGCATAGTCTGCTCAAATGTGCAAACTGACTGAAATGTCTTTTTCTTCTTTTTTCGCCCCCAAAAGCAGCGATTCCTTTTTGGTGTGAAGCTGGCCCGCTGGCATTATAATCTGGCTAATGGTCTTCATTAGGTCTTTCTAATGCGTCACGTGAATGATGACCACACAGTTTATCACACGATAAACTCCCTGTGCATTAGTTATGATATATCGCTGTGTCAAATCCCTCCCTATACCAGCGTTTCAGGCCAACACCCGATTCAACCGACTTATCTGATCCCAAGGTCACATGCCTCTCTCAATCGCTGTTGTTCTATCTCTATTCCTCCTCTCTCTGCCTCTCTCTCTCCCTCTCGCCCTCTCTTGCTCCCCTCACTCTCTCTCTCTCCTCTCTCTCCCTCCCTGTCTCTATTGAGTCTGGCGGGTCGGGCCATGGCCGCTCCTCCCTGCTTAGGGAGGCTCAGCACAAGTGTTTTCCTCTTCCCCAGTGGCTTACATTGACAAGATCTGCTTCTCACTGGCCCCCGCCGCTCGCCGTCTCATGCTTTATCGCTGGGAACAGCAGCGAAAATGGATGTGCAATCCCCCGCCGCCGCCCCCCTCCCCCCCCCACACACACACACACACACACACACACACATACACACACACACACACCTTCTCCTCTCCCAGAGGCAGCGGGGCAGGATGCTGTGGGGGGGCTCGGGTTCAGGGCAGCAGCTGTGTGTTCACATGAGCCGCTGCTGTATCAACAGCAATAGGTGCCACACAACAACAACCCCTCGTCCAGTTGAATGTAAACACGCACAAATGCTCTCTTCCCAATGCCGGTCTGGGGATAGACTCTGGGCGTGCGTGTGTGCGTGTGCGTGCGTGTGTGTGTCTGGGGGGGGCGGGTGGTGCAATTTATCAAACGGATGCCATTATGAAACAAACTGACAGGATAATAACAAGGATGCAATTATCGCACACAATTATCACTGGCTTGCTGCGTGATCATTCCTGCCGCGGCGCAATAAGAGCGTTTCCGTGACCATCGGAATCCAGGTTAGCGGCGTTGATGATCGCAATCACGGCGTCTACAATGGCTGGTTTGACACGGAACAGCCCGGGCGCCTGCCGTCGGCTCCCGAGCCGCACCGCCGCGTTGGGCACAGCGCGAAGCCGGCCTGCCCCGTCTCTGACCCGAGAAGAGTCACATGACATTAAGAACGGCACACTGCCAACGCTTACTCCCAGTGATAAGTAACCTGTAAGGTGATTAAGAGGGGCACTGCACAAAGTCGTGTGTGTGCATGTGTGTGCATGTGTGTGTGTGTGTGAGTGTGTACGTGTGTGCGTGTCTAGTGTGTGTAATTGTACCCTGGTGTTATGCGTCTCCCAACCATAATGCCCCTCACCCCTCCTGCACACCCACGCAGACTTCGGCTGTTTGGATTATGATGAGTCAATAAAAATCGCACGCCTTTTATGCGTTTACCACGCTGTTCATGTCCCGTTGACTTTGGACCTTGCATTATAAACGCAAATCCAGTGACGTTATTTAAGTTAATTTGTGGGGGGGGGACAAAGAATGCGCAACCCCTTGGGTGATTGACGTGTTTGCGTTTTCAGGTACGAGGGGTGTGTGTACAAGCGCCTTGCCGTGACCATAACTAGAAGACCGGGTGGCGGCAACACAGTGTGGGCTGGGAACCCATGCGTAGCCACAGCCAGCGTAAACTAATAAACGTGTAAATATGGCTCTGCGACATCCATCTGCTGCTTGTGTCCCGGCTAATGAGTTCACCACGGGCTGCACAACCCGCGCGACGCTGCTTCTGTAAAATGTCAATTTGAGTGAATAATGGCGACCGACGCCGCTTTAAATACGTGCGGTTTAGTGTTTGGGACGCGGGGAGCGATGGAAGGTGAGCTCCCGGAGGTGACCGGAGGTGTGCGTCGTCAGTGGAGCCGTGTTGAAATGTGTTACGTTTGCTGCGTTCTCTTTAATCACGCTGATGGCTCGCTGTCTTCACGTACACCGCAGCGTAGGAGACCCGCGTGCCGTCCTTGTGGAAGACTTGTCGGGCATGCACACTGAATTGAGCGCAGGGAGGGTCATGTTGCTGAACCTGTCAGTTTCTATCTCCTTAATCACACCTCAACCGAACAGCGTTGTCGCGTTTAGTTAGCCGGGTGTCTTTTGTAAAAAAATTTTTTTTTTTTAATGTGTTTAAAAAAGAGAGACAATTATTACAACAATTCTTCCAGTGATACATTGCTAGCCACATTCCGCGTCACTCTTTAGACGTTTCAAAGGGTTTGCCTTCACGAGCCGGCGCTGGTGTTTGGAAAGGAATGCATTGTGACTGCTGCAGCACAGGTAGGTGCCAAGCTGCCTCTTTTTATTTGGCAGTCTGAAGTTAACCTGAGCTTCTCGTTTTATCTCCCCATCATTTTGTCTGGCAAGAAAAACAAACCCCCCTCCTACCACTGTGGATAATAAACACATAAAGTACAACGTTGGCTTCCGCCAGGCAATTGTGTGCTGCAAGAAACAATTGCATTCCTTGTTTTCGCCCTCAATCCCCCCGATGGCTCGGATTAAGTGGCCGCGTTTTGGCCCGCATTGTCTGTATTTGTTGTCTTTGAGGGTTTTTTTTGTCTGTCTAGCAAATAACAGGTAAACATCGCCCCCCCCCCCCACCCCCCCCCCCTGTATTCAACACCGCCGAAAGGATGGTCCAAAAGCATGTCCAAAACCACGCGGTCGCGCCGCGCAGTTGTTTTGCTCCGCCGAACGCAACCTTGGCATTAATTATGGCTGCGGTGAGATGATAATTAGGAGACGGTGAGTCACCACTGAACACAGATTGTCCCGGGGCAAGTGAGCGTCTATTCCCCGTGTTCAGTCGTAAGTGTTACACGCCAAAGGGGGGTGGGGTGGGGGTGGGGGGGGGGGGGGCGGCTGCTGGGCCGGTGTAGCCGTGTGTGTACGCCTCGCCAATAAGCGATGCGCTTGTTTGTTTACCGCACGTACGCGCGTCGACCCTCCCAGCTTCCTTCCCGGGCCGTCATTAGCATTTCCCATGCATACATTAGCCGGCAGCCGCGAGACGCGGGGCCCTTGATCCCACCAGGTTGCAAACATATGGATGTATTCCCATTGAAAGGGAGCGATGGGAGGATGGAAGCGGCTCCCCTGCCCGTCTCCGTTACCTCCAGGTTACCCCCGTCTTTGTAATATGTTGGCAAACACGGCGCCGCGGGATTGGAAATGGAGAAAAGCCAATTACCTAACAAACGCGCACACTCTCTACTGAGATGTCCATCAGGGTTTTTTTTTGTGGTTTTTTTCCTCCCTTCTCCTTTTTCAATTCCTCCCCTCCGCGTGCCCTCCTCCCACCGTCTGCTGGGAGACAGGACGAGGTTAGAGAGAAGGAAGTCCTTTTTTTGGTTATTTATTCATGGATTCCCATTTAATATTCATGTCTTTTTCCAGGGCTATCTTGGTAGAATAGAGAATTTGCTGCCTTGGAGGCGGCAGAGGCCAAAAATCAGGTTTCAGCTTCAATGAGCAGTGAGAGAGAGGGGAGGGGGGGAGAGCAAGAGAGACAGAGAGAGAGCGAGAGAGAGAGAGGGAGGGGGGAGAGAGTGAGAGAGAGAGGGGGGAGAGGGGGGGGAGAAATAGAGAGAGGGAGAGAGAAAAATTGCGGGCGAAAGAGCAGGGTTTCATGTGTTCTCCAGTAAATGAGAGGCAGGCCTTGAAGGTGACAGGCTGTGTTTATTACTGATCTGTCAGGCGGTTAATGGGGAAGGAAGGACAGAGGGAGAGCCGGGCAGTGGAGAAGCAGCCCGAGCCACACAGGCAGGGGAGTAAGCAAGAGAGAGAGAGAGAGAGCGAGAGAGAGAGCCCCAAGCCAGGAACTAAGGCATACCAATTCCTTCAGCCCTCACTGAATCAGGGACAGCACTCTGGCACGCCAAACCACAGCCACTTGCAAAATCATGGAAGTGTGTCAATATGCTAATTTTTGGGGGGGTTTTACCCCAGTAGACGCATTCAAAAACCGCGTCACGATTAAGAGTTAAGGGTTATTTATTTTTATGTTAATGACAACATTTTCGACAAACGGTCCCCCCCAGTGTGTCTTATTCAACGACTTTCCAGTTGATCAAAACGGCAAAGCCGACGGTTTGTTTTATTTGCATTGCTGTTAATACTGTTAATTCACAGGCACTTTGACGTTGTTAAATGTAATGGAGAATCCACCCGTCAGGTGGACACGGCCCATCACCAGGTCGTTCAATGTCTAATCGCCACCGAGGGGAACTCGATGACAGCGCTGTACCATTATGGCCAATTATTATATTATATTATACAAATTAACCTTTTTGCTTTTATCATGCAAGTGTCATTTCCCTTTGTTTGCGGGGAGGTTATTCACGGGGAAACTGTGGACACCTATTGTTTCCCCACTTCGCTTTCTTATTTTTTTCCTTTCATTGCTACAGCAGAAGGTGGAAAGTCGAAATCAATACCACCATGACCCATTTGGAAGTCCACACACACACACACACAGGCACGTTAGACCCGTACTTCACCGTCTCCCCACTGTGAGATGGAACACACTGTTGTGGACTTGGGTTACCACGGTGAGATCAAGATCTCAATTTCCACGCCAGGGAAATTCCATCTTCACATCAGAACTGAGATTAAAAAAATATTACCTGGAGATGTACATATATGTCCTATATATATATATATATAGATATATATATATATATATAAATATCTCAATTATGCAGCAGTGCACCACTTGAGCATAAGGGTCAGAAATCCATGAAGGCTTCGGGGAAGTAGAGATCATAACTGACTGCCTACCAGCTCTAAAGTCTGTCATTGTACTCTCGGTTGGTCTTATTTGGTGACGCAGGTAACCACAACAAAAGGCAGCATGACACCGTTTGAATAGTTCCGTTTCCTAGGAACCATTTATAAATCATAAGTACAAAAGTAACGCCACGGTCTCGCATTTGAATTGGGTCGGCTAACAGGCATGGAGTATTGACTGCTGCTTGAACACCGTCATTACCCGACCTTTCTCCCCTGCTCCTGGAACACGGTGTGCCTTTTGTCAGCTGGTGGCCCACTTGAACTTTGCTGTTATTATAGATAAATAGATGAACTACTTTATTTGTCTTCAATAGGAAATGTAAGTGTTGCAGTAGCAATTCACACATAACTTTTACGCTATACTTTCATGTTATGTGCACGACAGACAAACACACACAATGAGTTAGAATCAGGATCGAAGACCGAACCTAGAATTACAAAATGGTTATTTTTGGCACAATAGTAATTGGCCATTAGAAATTAGAGTCTGCGCGTGATGTTTTCCCATTGAGAGGCGGTCATTTTACTGCTTGTTGTCCACACTATCTAAGGAACCAATAGCTACTGCTCGCCTCGTCATTAGCGACATTAAGAGGGAAATGTGCTGCATTAACTGTCAGGAAATCTATACCGAGATCAATGCAAAAAATCTCATGAAACAATGGTCTATGGGCTGTTAAATATTGGCACCGATTTGTGTATGTATTTGATTACAAGTGTTGCAGTAAATGGTACTTAGATTATAGTTTGTAATAAATACATTTGGCATAGTAAAGGTCTTGGTGTCTTTCATGCTGCCTGTATCTTGGGCATTACGAGAGCAAGGCTAGCATTACGAAAGCACGACTAGCATTACTAGAGCAAGGCTAGCATCGCGAAAGCACGACTAGCATTACGACAGCAGGACTAGCATTACGAAAGCAAGACTAGCATTACTAGAGCAAGGCTAGCACTACGACAGCAAGACTAGTATTACGAAAGCAAGACTAGCATTACTAGAGCAAAACCTTGCATTACTAGAGCAAGGCCTTGCATTACTAGAGCAAGGCTAGCATCACTAGAGCAAGGCTACAGCAGGACTAGCAAGGCTACAGCCAGACCTGGTGACTACAGCAAGAAAGAACCGCTATACAGCAAGACTAGCATGACTACAGCAATGCTAACATTACAACAGCAAAAATAACAGAACTACAGCGAGACTAGCATGCCTACAGCAATAATAACATTACAACAGCAAGAGAACAAGAGCAAATCTCAGCTCGGCTGAAATTTCTACAAAACACACCAGGTGCCGCAACAGATGTGCCTTTTATTAATGCATCATTGTGGATGTTGCGATTGATTCAATTGGTTTGATAAGGAGGAGCAAATGGCTATCAGGACAATCGGGAATGTTTTGCCAGTGCGTTGGCTGCCATCTGTTCCCTCACTATGCCCTCTTGAAATGCTCCGACTGTGGTCTGTCGTGCACACATCGCTTCTCTTCCCGGCAAACTCTTGTGTTCACATCCCCTCTCCACAGATTTCAGCTGATTAAAATCTCGTCTAATGAATTATTCTCAGCCGCGTCTCGTCGTCACGCCCCCACCCCCGCCCACCTCCCCACCGTCAGGTTCGGCTGTGTTCACCTAATTCATGTGGAATCGCAAACGGGAAGAGACGAATGAATGCGCTTTGCGGTGCACACACGCGAGCGCTTTCATCGGCCACGGTACCAAAGTGAATCAAAGACGAGACGTGGCTTTTGATATGCTAATCGGCCCGGTCGGACCGTGTTCCCCGTCCGTTCTCCAACGCCTGTTTGTGAGGCGCACGTGGCCAAATATGACACTTGATTATTCGAGGCGTGTCGTAACTCATGTGAAATTCAAGCCTAGTCGGTTGTGTACGTCCCTCGCTCCCCCCCCCCCCCCCAGCACAGGCACCGCTGTGCCAATATTACAGGATTAATGGCTCTGTGTTTGTTTAGGATTTCACCTCTCTGTGTCTTTGTTTCCCCCCTAACCTCTTTAGCTTTCCCACAGATTTCCACGCCTCTAACTCTCTCTCTCTCTCTCTCTCTCTCTCTCTCTCTCTCTCTCTCTCTCTCTCTCTCTCTCTCGCACTCAGTCTCGCTCTCGCTCTCTCTCCCTCTCTCCCTCTCTGTCCGTGTCCATCTCTCTCCCCCCCTCTTCCTCCCTGCACTGTCACCGTAATCAATCTGCTTCAGCGTGGCGCGGAGCAGGGGTAGCGGTGGGGCTGCAGACAGATGTGGTTTGGAGAATGATCGATGCCCTTGATTAGTGAGAGATTACTTCTTTGTGTTTGGGTGCGTGTGCGCGCGTGCGTGTGTGTGTGTGTGCGCGTGCGTGTGTGTGTGCGTGTGTCATTGACAGGGAGGAGGGGGCGCGCCAGCCAGCATTGATTGTATTTAGCCTGCTCCCTTGTTTTTGTTCATTTGTCAGGTTAGGAGTTGAGGATCGATGGGTGGTCTATTTGCTCTGTTCAAGTAGCTCGCCGCGGGTGACTCGCCGGCCCGATCCGTTATGTTGTCCTTAACTCCGCGGTAAACGCCACGCGCCCGCGCTCCTGCAAACGGTTTGGCCAAAGCGCCCCATCGCGGTGCGCGAACCCGCATCGCCGTGCGCTACGCCGGGCCCAACATCGCTCACGCGGTCCACACTCTGTTAGCTAATGCTAACATGGAGCGCAATCCGCCCGGGAAGTCCGAATCAAATGGGCTGAAGCGGTGGGGAGTAGCTGTGACGCAGCTGTCCCTCAAAACAATCCTTTGACAGCCGCTGCTTCTCCTCTCGCTTTCACCTTTCATCCGTCTGCCGGTTGTTTTCGACTGAATTTGTTTCGGTACACAAACTCCCCCCCCCCCCCTTTTTCCTCCCTGTGAGGAGAAGCAGACAGATGTGATAGCCGTTAGCCTGGGGGGTTGGGGGGGGGGGAGGGGGAAGACGCCACAGATGTGTCAACAAGCCTTGACGTGTACAGACTCACTGAGGGCCGGGCAGGCGGTGGCGGCGGCGCCGGGGGAGACCCGTGCGGCCGGGCCGGGGTCTGGGAGCGCGCCCTCGGGCCTCTGCTGCCCTTTGACCAGTGAGCAGACCCTGACTTCCCACCGCTCATTATGGGAGTTTGTCCGACCACCCCGATATGGAAAATAACTATTCAAGTGGGGGGGGGGCAAAAACACAAGGAGGTTCGGCCATCTGACAAAAAAAATAGTAATAAAAAAGTCACGTATTTAAAAATCTCACCAAATCGAAACCACAAAGTACTTCAATAAAAGTACAATGATTTAAATGCATATGCATTCGGGGATATATGCAGAGAGAGGATTAAATCCACTGCGTTAGAACAAAAGAATATAGTCCTGCTGGGCTCAGTTGATAAAGACTCACTGTGTTCTTTGTAGCACCCGTATGCATTCGACTACATTCTTAGCAATATAATAATCGTCCACTGAGTTATCCTCGGACTGCTCTGTAGTGCTGTCGCTCTCTCAAGGGTATGGAA
Source organism: Urophycis tenuis (assembly GCA_036785325.1). Taxonomy (NCBI): domain Eukaryota; kingdom Metazoa; phylum Chordata; class Actinopteri; order Gadiformes; family Phycidae; genus Urophycis; species Urophycis tenuis. The sequence continues at coordinate 8,317,494 of JAXIVH010000005.1, read as the reverse complement.
AATACTAAATAAAAAAAACTGCTGCTCTGGTCAATAAAAGGAAAAAGAAAAAAAAGGACACAGCTGAGGGAAAAAAAGAAGCAAATTCTTAATCTTAATTTGATCTGAGTTTCCTGCAGCCCTCCTCGAACTGAGATGAAAGCGGTGAAATTTTAATTAAGTTGTAAGAGTGGCGGTAGCTGGTTTCTCCTTCTCTGCACATTTCTCCCCACTCAGCACGCTCCCCCCTCCCCTCCACTCCCCCCCACCCACTGTTCTCACCCTCCCCCCCCCCCCCCCCCCACCCTCCCTCCCTTGTATGTTTAGCTTGATCTCTTTAAATTTATTTCCTACTTTGTAACCAGAGGCAAGGGCCCTTGACTCGCTGGCCCCGCAGCCACCACTAAGGCACCCATTTAAGTTGTGATTAAAAATTAATGGCTGAGAGTGAGAGGCGGCAGAGTGGGAGCTGGTGGGTGGGGTGGGGGGGGGGGGGGGGGAGGAGGGGTGAGAAAAGGACACAATGCCGTGCTGAGAGGATGGTTCCACGTTTGGGAGGAAGGCGGGGGGGAGGGCGGGGGCGGAGGCAGCAGCTGCTGGCTGATAGCGGGCTGGAAGGTCTTCTCACAAGTCCACTGTGTTTAACTGCTCTGCTCGCATCCCCTGCATGAATATTGCATTAGAGCACTATAGGGCCCCTTGTGTTCGCCCCACTCAGAGCTCCAGCCGCAACCATTTGTGCCGATGCAACGAGGCAGGCCGGCATTACCCCAACGCCGACCCCCCCCCCCCCCACACACACACACACACACACACACACACACACACACACACACACACACACACACACACACACACACACACACACACACACACACACACGCACACACACACCTCCCGCCAGGAGACCTTCCGCATTCAGGCAGACACGCCAGAAATCCAGACCGGCTTCACAACCCACAGTCCCCCGGGCAGATCCGAAATGCATTCCTTCTACATGCGATCGTGTCAATAAGTGCTCCCACAACAAACCATCCAATAGCAATTTCACACCTGCAATATTTCGCTGTGTTCCGTTAAAGCTGCCAAACGGTGTTTCTCGGGACAGTTTCCGTTATGCCACTTCTAAAGAGGTAGCATTTCCAGCGAACTCCTTTACCTGCATATTTATCCTTGTAATTCAAAGCCTGTTTATTTTTTTAATTATTATTAAATTTTTTTAATGAGCATCTCCATTTACATTTATAATTTGGGCATTTAGCAGACACTTTGGTCCAAAGCGACTAACAATCAATGCATTTGTCAGAAGAAGGTGAAACCCGTCACTGCTGTTGTGAAGCATCTCCTCCGCAGAGGCGAGGGTTGGACAGGCCGTCAATGTCGAGTAGTTTCCAGCGCTAACACCACAAACACAAACTGACTCTCCTGGCCATCGCTTTGAAGACTTTAAGCCAGACACCTTGAGGTCCTCACCAGGCGCTGTGCTGTCCTTGACTCCAGCAGACGATGAGCAAAGGGGTCTTGCATCATGACAGCCTTTTGTCTCCCTTGTCCCCTCCCCCTCCATCACCCAGCATCGCGGCCGTCTCCTCGCCATGGCGACGGTGTTAAACACACCACCACCGCTTCCAATTATGCCCTCCACATTAACGCACACTTTGTATTCAGCGTCATCTCCCAGGACTGACAAGTTTAAGGAGTTATTAGCTTGAGAAATCCACTCTTGATTCCTCCTACTAACCACCGTCCTCCCCATTTACTGAAGCTAGTTATTTCTGTTGTGTCCTCCCTGCCTACCTAATTAGTTAATTCTGTCCTATTTCCCCTGGTGTTCTCCCTGCATACGCTACTGCAGGTGCTATCTGCAATGCTAATGAAGTGAGGCGTTTGTGGATGGGGTGAAGCATGCTAGCATTCTGATGAAGTAATAATGTGAGCTCATCACACCTCTTGCAGGCTATTACTTTTGAATTACCTTAGGAACATAGACAACATTTTTTTTCCGCTTCCATGAGATGAAGACATTCATCGGGAAACCCCAGACACTTGCGCTCAGTGACACCAGAACTTCTAGGCCTATATTTAGGGTAATGTATACGATGTATAGTATGATGTCAGTATTTCATGTCTGTAGTTCACATCTCAGCCCCGATGGAAAAAGTATGTTGTTCCTAAATTCACCAAAGAGGCTACAAAAACCCAACGCTGATCTGATTTTCCCACAAGCCAAATTCTACACTAAGAATAGACTTCTCCTACACTTTAATGTGTAAATAGAGCTGGCTGTGGAAACCTGTGCTACCAAGGATATGCACAGTATGAAAACAGGGAAGCAATTCCCAGTTCTACTGCCGATACTCTTAATAAATACTAATAAATACTTTGGTACATTAGTGTGTAACTACCGAGCAAGATTTTCTTGCTCTTTATCAGCTACTTTGCACACTTCCTACAGATCATCCCATCTTTTATGCGCCATTTTCATCTCAAACAACCAATTTGCTGTGGAGATACCGGCACTGTGTTAATGGTAGTGCTGTTTTTTTTTTAGGGAGATATCTTCAAGAATGAGTTATTTAAACGTAGTCCCATTTGGCCACAGTGAGTGGTAATTGGTTAAAATATATAGTAGGAGTAGAAAACTGTGGAGAAAAATATTTTGGGGCAAACTTAATAATAATCCACTTGGCATTTTTGGATGGCATATATACTCAGATATGCTTCGCGAGCTCGGTGTAAAGTGGTTTAACTATGCGGGAATCATAGTCTCGGGACCCTTTTTAATTACACCACCGTCATCATGAATCTGAGATTGGCCCCTGACATCTGTTTTTTGCTATTTTAATGTCGTCCAGCCAGTTACTATTTAACAAGACTTTGTGAAGAGCCAGAAGAATAAACCAATAGAAATACAATAAGCTTCCAGCCCTCAGACGCGATAGCTGGGGGACGAAACCTTGAGTCAACCGCAGAGAGCTGGGCGAAAACAAAGGACGCCACTGTAATCTCTCCACTCAAAGCCGCGCCATTAGCAAATAGTTACTCATGTTAGGACCCTGTTGACATTAGTCAATCCCGCAAGCAGTTTATACTAAGGCAGCCTCACGTTTTTATCTCTACGCTGTCTTTGTGATATGTGTTATGTGGCCTTGACCAGGTCTGCACCCAGTAAACGAGCTACTCGCAAATTCTTTCCTTCCTCGGTCATGTTTTGTTGCGAAATGCTCCTCGGATCAGGGAGGTTTTGTTTGGAATTGTTTTTTCCGTCTTCAGTTTTCTAGTGTGAATAGACTCCAGAAGCATTTTAAGGAATGGTGTCGATTTGTATTTTATTATTTACATCAATATTTAAACCTTCACAATGTACCAAATGTAGTTTTATTGCTCAAACAACGTCATTGGATCTCAATACCTAATAACCATGTAAACCGCAGCCTTCTCTCTCGACAGCTTATAGAGCCCCTTTATGCCCATTCAGAGAGCCTGGACTATGAGGAGGCCAGAGTTGTGTCAGGGTTTGTTGTGCAGTGGAATACATTCTCACCCCTGAGCTTACTGCCCAAACCCTGGATCAGAAGCTAAAGCAGGTTAATCACATGGCCAACCTTGACTCACCCTCGCACTCCAGGACATGTTGTGCAGGCAAAATGTTTTGTGCCTATACATCTCTCAGCACAAGGGTTAGTAACTCACTGCCGACGCCCATATGAACCCCATTCAAAGCTAAATAAATGGTGTGCTAACAATGTTAAGGCTATGGTCGATGGGAAGCTGTCTTTATGACCATGGCGTTTCCCCACATGATTTGGAAAGGCCACCACTTCCTTTGGCCTTGATTTTCATATTTTTCACATTATAGACTTCACTTGAGAGTTAACCTCTCAAATGCCGGACATAATGAATGGGGTCATTGGTATTTTAGTGGGAAAATACATTTCAAGCATGGCGTATTTTCTGTATCAATGATGAGCTGATGTTTTCTCTTAATATTTGTAGCATAAGAGTTTTTTTTTTTACCCCCACATAACAGACAGACACAAAACACAATATATACTTTTTTTTTTAAAAGCTAAATAAGGTAAAGTTCAGACAAAACGGAAAGATATTTTTAGGCCACCGATGTTTAAATGTGTAAATATGCATATGGCATTCATGGCACTGTTAAATGCCTTGCAGAGCTAAAGTGTCTAATAGGTGTTGTGTTTCTTCAAATTGTGACAAAGTGGTTGCTAAATGCTAGTGCACCAGTTCAACACCTTGTGTGTGTGCGTGCAGGTATTCATTTATGGAATAATGTGCTTTTTTTTTCCCATCCCATTGCTTCCTTGTACTTTGGTTTCCGTCTGTACTCTGAATCTTCTGTCTATTGCATTGTCTCTGCTGCAATGTGAAAACTCCCCCCCGGGGATCAATGAAAGCTCATTCTATCTTATTACCAGAGAGCCGGCGCCGGGTCTGCAGCAAAACCTGAAGTCACTCTTCATATTATGCACTCTGATGATGATAGTTGTGTTGTGTGTGGCGTGCGTTAATTGCGCTCCTATGGACTCTTATTGGGCTTTTTGTTTTTAAATGGTATTTAAATAGCGATGGAGAGATTTTTGAAGGCTTTCCTTTCTGTTTTTTTTCCTCCCGTATTTGGTTTACCTAGGAAGCTCTGTAGAGGGATTATATTAATCCTGTCTCGAATATTGCAGTTAACGAGATACATCGTTTTTTTGTGGGCCGTTATGTATTTCCCCTGAATGTTCTCCAGCGACTCTTTCGGCGTTAACTGGCTGTCATGGCCTGTCCACGCCAACTGATTCATCCTTCCAGTGAATTCACGCCAATTGAATTCCTACTTTGTGGGTGCTTTTTTTTTTTTTAAACATGTTTGATTGAGGACAATGAAGGTGTAATAGAATGCAGTGCAGTAATTGGCAAATGCCACGCACTATCGAACTGGTGATTTTTACACAAAAGAGTCATCATCAAGTCCTGTTGCAAAGTTCAAGGGCAGTTCGGGGTTTCCGTGCTTGCTGTCCACTCCTCCGAGGTTTTTTTTTTTTTTTTTTAAAGCCTTCCAGCCTGACCTGTGGTGCAGGTTCATGAAGGTGGGCTTGAAGAGCTAAGCAGCTTTGTAAAGGGGAAAATAAGCCATAATGGCCAGGCATGATTTAACAGGGCAAGTAATTCACACATTGTCACTGTTATCTGCTGCTCTTCCTCGCCTCAAGCGCTCTAATGGAAGCAAATTGCTCGCAGTTGAGCAATGAGCAACATATTTGTGTGTGTGTGTGTGTGTGTGTGTCTGCGTGTGTGTTGCTCCACAAAGCTCCTGCCGTATGATTGGCCCTCCCTCTGGGAGACAGGCCACTGGAGCCTAAGCAAACATCAGTGCACGCAGAGCGCTAAGGAGAGGCGGTCGGCGGAGAGACAGTGTGGAGGTAGCCCCTCGGCTCACAGGGCCCCCCCCCACCTCACCATCAACCCTCGTTTCATTAGAAAACAGCACAGAGTTGAATCCCCCCCGGGTGTGTGTTTCCCCACGCGAGGCACAGAGGAGGCGAGTCTGGTCGACCGAGGCGTCGCCTGGCTGAGAAGGAGCCGTCCGACGCCAGGGTGTGTTTGTGGACGCCGCGGACGCCGCGTTCTGTTTGCTTTGGTATCCGGCGGCCCCGCAGTAGTTTCAGACGAGTGCAAATAACAGCCGAAGCTGTGAAATGGCGTTTGAGTTTGTTTCGTTGGGGTTTTTTCTTTTTTCTTTTTTTTCCTCCCTCCCTCTTCTTTGTCTGCAGCGAGGAGAAATATATCGAACCAACAGCTCTGACACTCCAATTGACTCTGCTGAAACCGCAGCAGTCTGGTCTTCATAAAGGCCTTTCGAGTGAAGGCGGAGGCTAATGGGACCTCTGGCGTTCGCTTTCGCCATCTCTCGCTGTCACTCTCTGGCTCGCTCTCTCTCTCGCTCGCTCGCTCGCTCGCTCGCTCTCTCCCCTCTCTCGCCGCGTTCTTCCGCTGCTCGTCTATATGTCTTCATCTCGGCCTCGTTTTGAAACGAGAGCGCGAGCAACACTCGCCCTGCCCACGTACGCGGACACAGAAACACACACACACACACACACACACTCCACTACACAGCACTACACACCCACGCTGCGCACATACAAGCATGCGGTGCTGCAGCTCCAGCTGAGGCCCCCCTGCCTCCAGTGTTGTCAGGACTGTATCCTCGTCCCCGAGGCATAAGACACAGATTACTGATGGCTGATGGGAGACCGCGCCGTAGTCCGCGAGACTGCTGCCGCACACGGGGAACGGAGGCGCACCTCAGAGCCCAGGTAACTGCCGGGTAATCCCCCCGCCCCCCGGCCTTGGCTCTTCTTCAGCAAACCTTGTCTTTTTTTTTTTCTTTTTTTTTTTTGCTCGCTCGTCTGGCTGACTGCTTGAGTGTTTGTTTCTTCAAAGGTTCGACGTTAGCGCCAGCTAAGAGAAATTAGAATCGGTCCGTGGGCCGGATTTGTGTGCACACGCAAGAAACCAAAGGAACCGGCATCAGCATTAGCATTAGCATTTCTCCCTGTGGTGAGCACACAACACGAGGAGGACACAAGGAAATCGGAATCGATGTAGCCGGGGATGAACTACGTGGTGAACTACAGAAAAGGGATCCTTGTGTCTCTGTGAGGTATTTTATTATCCTCAGGTTGCACTCTATTAAAGGTCTTTTAGGAGATGGGCTAGAGAAGCCCCAGTTGGTGTCATTGTTACAGGAGAATGTCCCACCTTTAGATAGCACCGTCATTCCTTGCAGCAAGAAATCATCCAGGATGTGATGTGACGAGGCAGTACTGCAGCCCTGGTGATAACATTCAGCAAATCTGTTTATTTTTTAAATGTCTTCGATTATGGATCAATGTTACCCCCAAGCAGGGGTCATTCCTTTCGGCGCCGCTTTAGTTCAGTCCAGTTGTATCGTGTTGTGTTGTACTGACCATGCCTCCTAGGTTAGTCGGTGCATGGCTCTTGCAGAATGGCGTGTCATGATGTGATGATGGTGGTGAAACGCTGACAAAAAAACAGCTAAATCCCCCCCCCCCTCCCCACGTTGGAAATCTCAGCCCGGTTTTGGAACAATACATTACACAGTGATTTATTTACATGCATGGTTTCATGGTGTGCATGAGAAGGAACTAAGTGGGTTGTTTTTGACCTACAGCACAGCGTTCCCATATGTGCTGCTTGGAAATCTGCTCCTTGGAATGATGCCTTTTTGATGTAAACACAAAACAGGCTGCTGTTCCTATTCCGCGCCAGAAAAACAAAAACAAAGGACACGAGCATCATTGTACCGCCTGCAGACAGGGGAAGCGACTGCAGTGCTGTCTTGCTCATGTACCTTCACGGGACCGGAGCGGCCCGGTCCAAGGAACCCGACACTCTGATATCCAGGATCTCGGCTTCCCCCCCACGGTTCCTCCTCCTCCTTTCCATCTCCTCTCGCTAATTATCCAGCACGCCGCCTCACTCCTCCAGCAGCTCGTTAAGCTCTACAGGAGGCTGCCGTTGACCCACTTTACTGGTGGAGCCTCTCTCTCTCTCTCCCTGGCGCTCGCTCTCCCTCTCTCTCTCTCTCTCTCTCTCTCTCTCTCTCTCTCTCTCTCTCTCTCTCTCTCTCTCTCTCTCTCTCTCTCTCCCTGGCGCTCGCTCTCTCTCTCTCTCTCTCTCTCTCTCTCTCTCTCTCTCTCTCTCTCTCTCTCTCTCTCTCTCTCTGGCTCTGGCGTTTTCTCTCTCTCTCTCACTCTCTCTGGTGCTCTCTCCCTCTATGGCGCTCTTTTTGGCTCTCTCTCTGGCTCTGCCACTCTCTCTCTCTCTCTCTCTGGCTCTCGTTCTCTCTCTCTCTCTCTCTCTCTGCCTCTCTCTCTCTCTGGGACTCTTAACCTGTCCTTTGTATCTGCTCCAGCTCTCCACACAGAAAGGGCGAGACACACACAGCATAATGTTAACACGGAACACGTGCAGAGCCCCATACCTCGCTATACCTCCCTGACTGCCCGCTGAGTGTTGCTTTGAATTCAAATGTAACCGCGTTCGAGTCCCCGGTGTGTCGACACCATTCCGCCTTTTTTTTTTTTTTTTTCTTCTTCTTCGCAAGCCTTTGAACTCGTGGTGTAGGTTGGAAAAAAAAATAGCCTTTTGGTGCCCTGGTGTGGACCGCTGTGTTATTTAGTAGGTCTAACGTTCACGGATTGCATTTTGGGTCTGAACGGATGTGTGCTGTCGCCACGGCGCTAGTTTCCACAGCAAAGCTTGGCGTCTTCCGGAGTGGAACTCAGACACAACATGGTGTACCCTGCCGGAGCCAGCTCCTTATCACATTAATACTGAGCGCAAGCCCTCAGCGTGCTAAACGGCATCATATTCAATGCATGAGGACTTGTAATGCATTCATGAATTAATCTTGAAGACATGTTTTAATTAATTAACAGCCGCAACACATTCAGTATCGAACACACTATATTACAGAGGGCCGGCCTCTTAGGTTCACTGTTGTTCACTTCCTGCTGTGTCGAGTCGAGCCACGCAGCGCTCCACCGCCGCTCACTGTGAATGCAGGCTCAGTTCGCCCTTTATACGCGTGCCGTGCGTGTCAGCCCGTGAGATGGGAAGACAAGCTATGCCTACAGTGGGTCACAACGCCGTGCCAACGGTCCGAGTGTGTCGCCGCCGCCAGCTACCTTGCTCAGCCCCCTTGCTCGTCCCCCCCCCCCCCCACCGAGAGCCATTAGTTTCGCACACCGCTCGGCTGGCTTTCCCGTGCCGACGGCGGGGCGCAGACGGCTGGGCCGCCCGCCGCGTGACTACCCAGAAGCACACGTAGCGGCCGGCGCGGTGATGCACGCGTGAGTCAGGAGCCGTTCTGATGAATGCATCTCGTCTCCCTGTGTGACACATTTAATACAGGAAGACGTACAGTTAAGTTGTTTTATTTATATATCACCGACCGTGCGTTATTGCGTTACCGCCGCCGATGTGATTGAGGACACAATGTCCCCAAATTGACTTTCATAAAGCGCGTGCTTTTATGATGGGGGTTTTTTTTTTTTTTCATCGTGTTAACGGAAACCCGTCGGACTCCGGGAAGCGACTGCGGGACCACGAGGATGTTTCCGATGCGTGTTGCCAGAATTCCCACGGCTAGCTGCTGAGCGCTGTGAAGTGGTGGTACAAAAAAAAAAACAAGAAAAAAAACAAGGAACACATGAGACACAGTTCACATGCATATTTTATACGCCAATTGGGCTTCCGGTTAAATGTAAACACTGTGCGACACGATAACAGGCTCAGTTATGGCAAACAGAGCCGCTGCCTTATGAAATAATCTAATTAGATGCAGAGCTGTTCCGAGCCGGGGAGATTATTCAGCACTCTTGATTGTTTGGAATATTCTGAAACCTTCAAACCAACCAAAACATTTTGAACCTTTCAAATGTGCAACTCTATGAAATGTGACAGTGTTTGTTTGTTTTGTTTTGTTTGGAGGTGTTCTTGTCTCCTTCCTTACTTATTCATACTGACATGAGGCACGGGCCCTGTTTACCCGAGAGAAACGTCTCCACGCTACAACCCTTTTTTTTATTTATTCTTAGTTAATCTAGATTGTGAGAACACACCTCTCTGTGCGTCACGATCTCAACGACCGTTTTCAATTTGCGATTCCGAAGCGAGATTCAACACCACTGGTGTAAACACAGGGCCACTGTATCAGTATTCATTTCCAAAAAAAAAATGCTGTCTCTTGTTTTTGTCTCCGCAACAACAACCAACCACAGCCGACTACATCAACAGCTACACGCTGTAAACAAAAGATGGCAGCGCGTCCTATTAGCATTTCATCGCGGCCGTGCCATAGCTGCTAATGCTCAACCCCCCCCCCAAGCCAGATTTGACACAGACCAGATTGGAAACTCTAGCACCAATTATAACCCGGCTCCTATACCCACCGCTGCCAATTCTGCCTGAAGAGCTGTCTCAGATCCACTTTCTCTTTGAAGGTTACACTGTGTCCAACACAGGTAGCTCATTTATCTCCGGTACCCAGCCTGCCATTCACTCAGCTCTCCGCCCGCCCCACCCACCCACCACCACCACCACCACCACCACTCCCACCACCACCACCCGACACAAAAAAAAACAACAAAAAAACGTGGAAAAGCATGAAGCCATTCAGTACATTTTAATCAGTCGTCATAACACCGTGCCTCCTCTTCATGAAAAAAAACAACACACCTTTTCCCTTCCCTACAAAGAGCCTCGCTTTGGTTTTCCAAGGTGCGGGACAGATAGAGGAATGGAGCTAAATGGATTACCAGTCATGCTCATTTCTTAAGATGATGATCTTCTGGGTGGTCGGGTTGTTTGGTGGGGCATATGGAGCCGCTTAGCGCACGGGCAAAAAAGCCCTCCCGACGCAACGTTGGCTTCTCCTCGCTGGAGAGATTGTTTCAAAAACAATGGAGAGCCATCGCATCCTGTCACTCCCCCGGTAATAAAATGCAGACATAAACATGCGAGGCTTGTCGGCCTGAGCTTCTGACATGCGGGTTTCATGATTAAAGGGATTTAACAGCGCGCTAACTTCTGAGAGGCCCCGGCAGTCAGAAGCCGCCTCGCGCTCACAGTGGTGGGCGCGCTAATTAGCATGTGACTCAGACTGCTGGTAAGCTAACAAACAATGTATGTAATTGGAATTTTTTGAGTGGTTATCAGCCCCGCCCCAAGATGCTAATCATGCTGAAGTTATTTACTTTTCCCCCCGCGATGTTTCTGCCTCGCGCCCTTGTCTACACCCTATCCCTGTATGTCTGTTTGATTTATTCGTCTGCTGGAAGAATAGAGAATATTTTAGTGGGCTGTGTTGTTGATATATAGTGTATCTGTCCCTTTTTTTCTCTCCTTTAAATTCAACATTTTGTGAGTGGGCCGGTTATTGTGTGGTTGGAACGCGGAGACCTGTGTGTGTGTGTGTGTGTGTGTGTGTGTGTGCGTGCCTGAATGCAAGAGGGTAGCGTGGCTCAATTTCCATTTTGATGAACAATCCAGTTACCTCTGTCAAAGAGACTGATGGAGAGAGCCCTGCACCATCAAAGTTACTGTGCCTCCTCCATATATATCGATGTGTACCTATATCTCTATATATGGATGTGTTTATATACAGCTCTATATATGGATGCGTATGTATATTTCGATTTATGGATGTGTATATATCTAGCTCTATATATGGACATTTATCTATATCTCTACATATGGATGTGTATAAATACATGGGTGGGTATCTATCTACATATATATTTATGTTTATCGCTATGCATGTTTCTATTTATCTCTGAATTGATGAGTAGTGATATGTATATATGGATGCATCTACATACATAAGCACATACATAAGCATAGATACACATACATCTAGCTAGATAGATACCTTCATATATAGAGATAGATACACATGTATAGAGGCACAAAATGGTACAGGTTGATATGTGGGTCTAAATGTATGTGTGTGAGAAGGCGACACACGTGTGTAAAACAATGTAGTTTTCACATTTCACATGTCTGCCGCGTGCCCGTCGCCGCGTGGTGAACCCGCTCTCGGCCTCTCCCTCGCCGCTTCTCACCTATCAGCCAGCCGGCCGGAGATTGACGGGTCCATCAGCACTTGTCTTCCGTCTGTCTGTGAACAGCGGCGCTCAATGACTTCAGAGGCCCCCACGCCGACCTTCAGCCGGCGTTAACCTTGGTCTAAATGAGCTCCTCTCAACTCGGCGCGAGTGAGACGGAAACCGAGAAGGCCAAGGAGTCATCATAAGTAATTATGTTCCCCCGGGGCGTGGGCTGCCCTTTCCGGGGACAACATTTTTTAATTCTGTGTTTTGTATAAACTGCTGCGTTGGCATGGAGACCGGCGGGCTCCCCGTGGGATGATGTCTCCACACTGGGGGAGCTGTGTTGTTGTTGTTGTTGTTTGTGTCAAGCGTATACAAACACGTATGGACATGCATGTGTCCTCTACATGCATACTGAGATGTAACGTGGCACCAATACAGAATGTGCCATCGCTATCTAAAGTATCTTCAAAATAGAACTAATCTTCGACATGAAACGTGCCTTCAACGTTGAACGTATCGTAACATTAGTTCAATATTGAAAGTAGCGTTAATTGAGAACGTATTTTCAACATTAACACATAGAATTTATCTTTGACATAAAAACATTGAACGTATCTTAAATATAGCACATATCATCCACATAAAAGGTAACTTTAACATTGAACTTGTCTTTAATATAGAAATTATCTCAAGCATAAAACGTATCTTAATCATCTTACGTGTCTTTAATGTAGAGTGTATCTTCAATGTAGAACCTATCTTCACCAGAGCTTAGAGAAATACAAAAACATGCAATGAAATGCACCACTGCCTGAAAGACCTTTTCAGGTGCTTGAACAGTCTGTCTGAGGATGCCTGGGGAAAATATTTCCCCTCCTTTTTCCCGTTCGATGGCTGTGTTGAAACACAAGTTGCTCTGGGCTTGTTTTGACAAACAGAGCAAGGGAGTGTATAATACAGCGCGCCCTCATCCCGTCGGACCGCTCTGGAGTCCAATAAAGAAACCTATTGCTCATTTCATTCAGCATCTTGGAAAGAAATGAAGTCGACACATTTTATTCAGGGGGAAATGGCTCGCACTCCCAACAGTGTGTCGACGCGTTCAGAAACCCAACGTGGGATTTTTATTCTCGTGACGAAAAGTAGAAATTATACAGTAATAGCGTTCGCTTTTTGGGTAAAAAAAAAAAAAAAAGAAAAGAAAAACTTCACATGAATGTGAATATTTTTCTGTGAGCAGTAAAGTCTGACACGGCGCACATATCAGAGAGCACTCGCACCCTCCGAGAAAAATAAATCTTTGTATGTCGTATTTTACCGTATATACAAGTGGGAAAAAAAAAGAAAAGAAAAACGACGAATGTCTAGATTTCAAGAGAACAGAGCGAGACTAAAGACATTTCACCAGAAAGTGTAGCAGTGTGACTGTAATGGAGCACATGCTGTACTTAACAAGCTATATTAAGCTGTGACATGCCACGGAACATGTTCATTTATCTGGCTGAGCAGCAGGGGAAATAATGAGATCCCGGCTATTGTCACTGGGGGTCAAAGGGTGAAGGGTCACACGAGGGAACATATATTGGTTATAATGGCTATGTTACCGTGGTTGAACATAAGCCCCCCCCTCCCCCCATACCCCTACCCACCCGACTGCTCGCTCAGCAATTCCAATCCCACAGCTTACATATAGCCTGCTTTACCTGAATAAATACATGGAGATAAATGGTGTTGGCAGGTCATTGATGGATGCCACCTCTCTCTCCGTTTGCAATGGTTTCTACCCCCAAACGTCCCTAAATGATGTCTTCCAACACATACAATGTTTCTCCTGCTCATTTTCTGGTTCATCAAGAGGCTACTCTGGCAAAAATATCAACACTATGGTTGACTCTGAACCTTCTCTGATTTTGAGGATTTTTTACGCTTTTTCTGTAAAAAATGAAAAAAGTAGAATGTTTATTATTTCGTGTTACTAATCTCTCTGAATCATACCAATGGCATTTTGGAGGTTTAGCTTTGCACATTCAAACTGCCAGCACATCAGCAGTGCACGTGTGGAGTCTGTTTTGTCCTCGATTCCTTTGCCTGATTTCTTTCATTTTGGTGTCTCCAAACATCACAGGCAAATTCCAACAAAAACACATGGAATGTGTATACATTCAAAATGCTAAACTTGCTTCATGGATTTTCTATGTCCCTATGGACACACACACGCACACACATACACGCACACACACACACACGTATGTTCCTTAGGGCCAGCAGTGCATGAGGTTGCCTTTGTGGGGATGTTTCCCTCGGGAGGACTCTTATACTTGTGCTGTCAAACAACCACTACTGTACATCACCTTGCATGAACAAAGCACCGCACAGCATCCACATTGCCTGACCTCAAGTCCTGTGCGTGTGTGTGTGCGTGTGCATGTGCTTGTGCTTGTGCTTGTTCACACACACACACACACACACACACACACACACACACACACACACACACACAAACACACCCACTCTCACATGTGAACACATTTATGCATGCTCATCTGTGCGTGCATCCATGTCCGTGGGACTCGTGGGCACATATGTGTGTGTGTGTGTGTGTTTTGCGTGTGCGCGCGGTGCTGTGACTACGCCTGCAGGGGAGTCGGCAGCGGTTTAAGATATTCAGTGGGCTGTCAGTGCAGACACATTTCTCCCTCTGCACCGCTGCACAGATATGCAAATCTGGCCTCCTCAGGATGCGGAGCACTAGATCAGCCTCAATTTATTATTCCCTCTCTCTCTCTCTCTCTCGTGCTCTAGCTCTCTCTCGCCTGCACTCGCCCTCTCCCTCCCTCTCCCTCCCCCCTGCTACCATCGCCCCTAGAGGGTGTGTGTATGTGTGGCGAGGAGGCTGGCTGAGGGGGTACAGTGTCTACAGAGAAGGTTAAAAAGTGTAGGCATTTATCAGAGCGGTGGTTCACCACTTTTTTTTTTTTTCCCCTCTCATCCAGTCGTAGCTAGTGGGAGTGCACCGGAGGGGACTGCTGTCTGTTTGTTTGTTTGTTTGTTTGTGCCACTGCATTTTCATCGGCCTTGTTGTTGCTGTTGTTGTTGTTGGTGGTGGTGGCGGCGTTTTTTTTAATCGTACACACCACACACACACACACACACACCACTTGCCTCCCCCTTCCTTCTGGTTTAATTACCAATGATGGCGCGGTGACGGCCCACACTGCTGCCGGTGCAATGGAATTAGCCGGTTGCCAAGCCACCGTTAAAAAGGCGATCCCACCAACACACAGTTTCATCAGTAATCTAGTCTCAGCATAATCTAAATGCCAATGTCTATCCCCCGCCGTCCGTCGGCCGGCCCACACCGCATTTACATTCTAATGAGATGTGGCCGAGGCCACTTCACCGGGACCCGCTCCGATAACACGGCCGCGCTCACCTTTTCACCGTCCCACGGCGGCCGTAAAAAAAAAAAAAAAAACTGGCGAGAGACGACCGGGCTTCATGATATTCTGTCCCTTTGACATTGTGGAGACGGAGGATTTAAAGTGTTTTAAAGCCCCCTAGTATCGGGCCGACAAAAGCCCCCCCCCCTTCAGCGGAGGATGAAATGCGCACGGATTTATTAGAGATGGACGAGGACCGTCAAAGCAGGACTTAATGCCTTACATCCAAATCGGCCGTTTTTTTATCCCCCCCACCCCCCCCCCTCCTTCTGCAAAATAGAAAGTGACGCCATCTGTGCCGGTTGTTTTTACACCAGGGTTGTTAGCAGGCGGCAGCTTGTTGCTGTCACATGACGCGCTTTTGCCTTTGGCTCATCCGTGGGATTTTAACCAGCTATTGTCTCGGGGGGCGCGGCCCTTCTAACCTTCAGGATCTTAACTAGATAACCCGCGCTCGGGTTTTAATGGTGGCACTTTTACCCCCCGACAAGAGAACGGCACCGGGAAGATAACGTGAAGGGAACGAAACATCTCCTGGATGACTGCTCTAATTTCCCTTCCTGAAAGGGGTCCCCAAAGGCTTTCGCACCCCCCCCCCGCCTCTGTGTTGCTCCTCAAGGCTTCCTCTGAACGGGAGGTTCCACTTGTACTCCACCAGCCTCCACACATTGCTGGGGGTTTCTCCTCCAAACCGCCCCAGACGATTCACGCAACCGATGTTCGGTGGCCGCATGTTTCTGGATGCACAGCTTGTTCATTATGTGGTGAGACGGAGGGATGGGAGAGATTCACATTCAATTTGATGGTCCCATCAAACACTTAAACTGCCGCTGCTCCGAGCAGTCAACACAAGGGAGAGAGAGAGAGAGGTCCATCACATCCAAACCGCGGTGCTTCGCCGAGTCTTTTCGAAACTCAACAGATTTGTAATCTGGATTTGCAATAAGGCTTTGGCTAAGAAATACCCTCTGCATAAATTCATTGGCTAAAAAAAAAAGCCCATTACCGTTCATCTCAGCAAATGTCATTTCATTCTGCTTATTTAGAAATGACATGTTTGTTTTCAGCAGTGAGTTTGTTTTACTCCGTGTAGGTCTTCACCGTTAGGTCTAAACAACTTGATGCGCGAAATATGTATGAGATTCACACCCAAAGTTCGTGGCCTTCACTTGAGCACAGAGTGTTGGCACAGTACACACAATGTTTGGCATGAATTGTGGAAAAATATTTCGTTTATTTATTTTTTTTACTGCTACTACTAAAGGATGAAGTATGGCTCTCTGTGCTCAATTTCTCCTATTGAAAGGAAGATATTCTTTAGAATAAACGAATTATAACAAATAACATTAAGTCCACCCGCCACGTTAAACTTCCAATTATACTTCAATTATATGCTTTCTGCGAGTTCCTCCACCATTTCCCTGTGTGTGTGTGTGTCGTTTTTTTCCGGATTACGTAATGTCAATACGTTCTGTTCTGCAGCCACCAGAATCTCATTGTAAAGGTACAGTCCCTGCTATTGCTCAATTAAATGCGAGTTGACTCTCAAATTAACTGCTGGCGTACGCGGCTCCGCTGCAGGCCATCGTTAGCGACGCCTCGTCGTGTTTGTATTGCAGACAGTCATCCTCACAATGGCGTTCACACAATGCTGACTGGGAAGAATCGGGAGGATGGGAAATGGTCGAGGAAGCTGTAATGAAGAAACGGCGAAGGTGACAGTCTCACCGCCGCGGGTCTGTTTCGAATTACCCGCGGCGAAGGAACAGAGACGTTGTTGCCGTGGCGTTGTCAGTGGGGGGGGGGGGGGGTGGGGGGCGGGCAAGTGCCTCGACGACCACCTGACCAGACGGGGGTGAAACAGCGCTATTGATCACGCGCACGCGCCAGAGCCATGGGAGGCGAGTGCGGCCAAAGAGCGGGTGTGATGGTTGTGATTTACTGGCCCCCACGCAGAGCCGCCATTAACCCAACACGCCGTGTTTGTGGCGGCGCGGGGGCACGTTGCCCCCCCCGTGTGAACACGGCAAGCGGCGGACTCAAACAAAGTGTCCTCTCTCGGCTCAGGATCATGTTAGCCGGTGATTGATGAGCAACGAGACACCGGCCCCCTCGTCCTAGAATTACTCAGAGCCACCGGGGACTCTGCTCCCTGCAGGGACACATTAGGAGCGGATAGGCCGCGCTCCAGATTGTTACCAGCCCCCTCACCCCCCCCCCCCCCATCCCTCAGCCCCCCACCCCTGCCAGCGGGTGGAGGGAGAATAGGAGACGACAATTCTTGTGTTCACGTTCAAGTGGAGATATGTGATGACTGGCGTGCCTCAGAGTCCCAGAACTGTGGTGAGAGCTGGGGAGAGCAGAGGTGTTTGGAGGAGAATGTAATGTGAACCCGGGACACGTTTGGCCCCGGCTGGTGGATCTATCTGCCTAATCGCTCCCCCGTTAACGCTTTTTAGATTGGAATGCTTCCAATAATACATTTTCATTTAAAAGAAGAAGATTGATTGCCTTTATCAGTCCCCTGGGTTTTGTCTTTCAATTGTCCACAAATTCATAAACCGTTCTTCATAACAGCGAGTAATGCTAAATCCCATCACAGTGATGCCGAATCATTCTGCATTCAGCTGTGCTGTGCATTAAATCCAGAAGGATAGGCAACGTTGTATTCCATTCCCCGTAGGGCTAAGTACTATAGCAGTGGTGGTAGTATAAGTCATGGGATTGAATGAGCAGAAAGACACTGTTTGTTTTGGTCCACCCAGCGCTGGGGTTTTGGTCCGTGACATTCAAACCAGTGAGCGTGTGTTGTACCCTGTACTGGTTTTATGTGTTGTAGATTTGCACTCTCCGAATACAATAAGAACGCCATCGCACGAACCCTAATTAATTCAAGTGGTGAACTAATTGTGCTCATTAGCCGCAAACACTTCTTTGTTTGGTTTGTTTTTCCAACATTGTGGGGAGAAGGGTGCTACTGTAGAGCCAAGGCAGCGTAAGAGTGCAGGTAAGCCCACAGCACAGAATCAATACGACACGCCGGCGCGAGGCCCCGGGTTCCAGACCTTTGAGTCGGATCGATGAACCAAATTAAGATGGTTTTCATCCGCGCCATTACAATGTATCCATTGTTGTTTCACATCGTTCCCCCCCCCCTCGCACCCGCAGCCCAACACACCACACCACAGCGCTGGCTGGCGTTGCCATCGTCAACTATAATCCACCCCCCTCGAATGTGTACAGTTAAGGCACGCTCACATGTGAAACCCAGACAGACTTCCACTGTTGGCCAATGAGTGGCTCCATCAGAGCAGCTGGGAGCTAAGTGCTCCTCTCAAGGGCACTTGTGTGGTGGTTCTTAAAGGAGGGGCTGGTGTTTCTAATTCTGTTTCCCCACCCAAATAGTCCTGGCTAGTTAGGCAGACTGGCAACCAACCAGCGCCGAGTCCTCTCATTAAAGCTTCAAGTCACAGACACCCCAGTGCATTGAGCAGGTCGGGGCCACAGATAATAGTGGTATTAATAGGACCGCCAACATTCTCACGTAACCTTTTGGCAAATCACTCGGTTGCAGTTTTAACGCGACTCAGCCGAGTGCAAAATATATTTGGGTTACGAACATTTTTTTTCCGACGACGGAGTGTGTTTTGATACTGAAATCACAGCCATATTGTTAAAAGCCCGTGGCTGTAATTTCAACAGTTTGGCCGTTTACACGTTTGTGCGTGGAACAACGGCAGCAGGTGCAGTAACAGGGTTTTATTTGGGGGGGGGGGGGGGGGGGGTTCACACCTCTGTTTCTGTCGGGGGGGACTGTGACCGAGCCATTACGTCGTGCTTGTTTCTCTGAAATAGCCGGCAACCCACGCCACCCTCACCCCATGGCTCCACCACCCCCTCCGCCACCACCACCGCCACCACCACCCACCGTCACCAGACACCGGTTCTCTGGCAAATCCTGATGAGCTGTGGTGTGCGTGACTAAGCCCGCCCAGCGGTGGGCCGCCTGGCCAGAGGAATCACTGAGCCATCGCGGCCCCTCGGAGGCTGTGAAAACAGCTCCAGGCCACTGGCTGCTGGAGAGAGCTTGGAGAGGTGGGGGAGGTGTGTGGTGGTGGGTGGAGTGGTGGTGGTGATGGGGGCGGTGGGGGTGGGGGTGGGGCTGTCTGTTTTCTCCTGTGGAGGGAACCGTGTCGTGGACAGCCCGCCAGCAGAAGCATGGAGCTCAGCAGCACCTTCTCTCTATCCACTTGTAAATGCAGCAGCCAGCCAGCCAGCCACAGCGCAGGAAGGCAATGCAAATTAGGTGTGACTAACGGCTACTTCTCTCTCGCTCTCTCTCTCTCTCTCTCTCTCTCTTTCTCGCTCTCTCGCTCGGGCTCTTTCTCTGCTCACCCTACTGGCTCCAAAGAGCTTTGTACACGGCCGCTTTTACTGCAGTGGAGTGCAGGGCTATCTCTGTGTGTGTGTGTGTGTGTGTGTGTGTGTGTGTGTGTGTGTGTGTGTGTGTGTGTGTGTGTGTGTGTGTGTGTGTGTGTGTGTGTGTGTGTGTGTGTGTGTGTGTGTGTGTGTGTGTGTGTGTGTGTGTGTGTGTGTGTGTGTGTGTCGAGTGAGTCGAGTGAGGGGGTTTAATAGGGAGCGATGCCAGAGAGATGGGCAGGTTTGTTGGGTTGGAGCTGAAAGGAAACACAGGATGGATTGCAGATTATGTGGGCATTCGTTAGTGAAATAACAAGATTGCCCTCATTGCAAGCCACAGTCAGCCTGGCTCAAATCTATTCCAGCCCAGGAGCCCAGGGCATGGGGCGAGCGCTGGGACAGACACCAAACATTTCTTTGCAATTTCACGTTCCAACTGGGCGAGTCCTGTCTGCCAGCGAGTGCAGAAAAACAATGGGATTCTTGATAGCTTAGCGCTTAGCATCATAGGCATGGAGATGTTTTACACGAGCAATGGTTAACCTGGCAATAGGAACGCGTGAAGCTTGTCCTGGTGACTTGCTTACTGTATTCACAGCAATGAAGTGTTTCAGCGTCCTCTGACAAATGTACTTATTGTAAGTTGCTTTGGACAAAAAAGCGTCTGTTAAATGTAAATGTAGATGTAAACGGCATTCTACAAGTCACACTACAAATACGAAGGGACGTCGCCGCTGGATGCGCTTTGGGTTCCAGGGATCCGCCCTGGTCGCCCGTTCTTACCCGGATTCAGACACATGTGTTTTAAATTCCAAGTTGTGCGTCGAGATGCGAAGAGTTTGCTGGGTGAGCGTTTTACCTCCCGTTGACGTGCAGAGCCGCAGCACCCTGGCTCCTGTTGGCGCGAGGCGGGCAACACACCACTACATTACGTCACAAAGATTTCCGATGCGTTCAATGCGCAATCACAAGTAGCCTTATAATCCCGACCGCGAAAAACAGTGCCGAACTCTCCCGCGTTCGTCGGCAAACTATCGCCTTGTTGTGTTGTTACCGGCACTCGTTTTGAATAATCGACTGTTCAGAACCCATTGGAAATCTTTGGGAAGTAATTAAAAGTTTATTGCCCTCAAATGAACAGGAGCTAGGCTACTGTAACTGTTAATGGAAGAGGCTAACGGAACGCAAACGCTTAGCCAGCAAACTCCCTCGCTGAGCGCGCAATGAGGAATCTGGAATTAAACAACTGTTCTGAATGCGGGTAAGACCAGCCGATGCTAATTGAACGATATCTCAGCGTATCCCTTTAAGCCCGCTAATGTAAATCCAACATGGCGGACCTGAAATCATTCCGGATCCTTCTATGGTGACCCGCGGTGGGTTGTATTTCCTCCCCCGTGGTACATTCAACAAGGTACACACACTCTGTGCTGTGTGAGTGCGGACAAATCTTTTCAAGAGTTTCCGCAGCCCAACATCTGAGTCGGAACATGTCTTGCCACACACAGAATAACTCGGTCGGCTTCCTATTTGGGGCAAATGTCTTGATGTTCCCGCGCGCTTTTGTGTCCGGAAATGCATGGAGGGTTTGCCGACGTCTGTCTCTCTCGAAAACAAACGGGTTGGTTTGTATGAGAACGCAAAACAAGATGTGACCTGTTTTGTGTGTGTGTGCGCGTGTGTGTGTGTGTGTGTGTGTGTGTGTGTGTGTGTGTATATCAGATTAGCTGGCTGCCAATAGTTCTTGTGATTCTTGAGGGCGGTGCCTCTCCATGAGGGCAGTTCGTCTCCATGAGGGCAGTTTTCTCTCAGTGTTATTGACGTGAAAGGGCCTGTCAATGAACCTCTATGTCATTCCAGTAAATATAGAGCTCTGTGCACTGCTGCCCCTGGATCCACACAGAGATTATACCATCGCTCCATCCATTGGCGATGGGGCCATCTTCTGCCAATGAAAATTTAGATGGAGCACTGTGTGTGTGTGTGTGTGTGTGTGTGTGTGTGTGTGTGTGTGTGTGTGTGTGTGTGTGTGTGTGTGTGTGTGTGTGTGTGTGTGTGTGTGTGTGTGTGTGTGTGTGTGTGTGTGTGTGTGTGTGTGCACGAGCAGGCATACTCCTGTGGTTGTGCGCCCGTGTTGAAGAGTATATTTTACAGTCTTGATGATGGAGAACCAACCTCTCTGCAGACAACCTGGGCCTATTTTTGTTTTTATGGCCTCCTCCTCCCCTGCTGCAGCATGTGGGCAATAAACCTTTCTCCAGCAATCTCCAAACAGTGCAGCAATCAATGGGAAATTATCTCAGCCAATCGATGGGCCAGCCTTCCCACTGCTCTCGCTCCTCCCCTGCTTACCCCCCCCCTCTCTATCTGTATCCCTTTCTCCCTTTTCTTTGGCAATCTGTCTCTCTCAGCCGCCCGCTCTTCAGCCATCGGCTCTCGCCTCTCTCGCTCTCTTTCTTTTTTCTGCTGTCTCCTTGCTTTTCACCACCCACTCCTCACCCCCCCCCTCCTCCCCCACTCCCCCACCCACCTCCCCACCTCCCCCGCTCGGCGAGTGCTTCCTGCATCTCCCTGCGCTCCTCAGCATCTACTCTGAAATGCGACAGCTCAGCAGCTCCGCGGCCATTAGCCGTAGTCACTTTCTCATACGGAGTGTGCGTAGCGCTGGCAGCTTGACTTCCCCTACTCCTCCTCCTCCTCCTCCCCCTCCTCCTCCTCTTGGTCCCGCTGGTGGCGTGTGGTTCTGGGGGATAGCCTCGGTGAAAGCGCGGTCCGGCTGCGGTCAGAACCGTGTTCAGAACCGTCGGCCGCCGTGGCCCCACGGTTGTCAACAAGCCGTTGGGTTTCACAACGTTTTTCCCGCGCCTCCTCAACGCTCCTCCTTCCTGACGCTCCTTCTCGGCGCTCCTCTTCAGCGCTCCTCTTCGGCGCTCCTCCTCCCGGACGCGCTGTTTTCTCACGCCTCGCCGTGGGAGTCGTGTCCGGCCGCGGCGCTCTCGCCGGGTCGCCTCAGCCCCTTTCTCTCCCCCGGTCTCTCAACACGTCGTTATGAGGCGAGGCGGAGCCGGATTAAGCCGGTCTGAGCCACCCGTACTTAGCGCGGCAACTCTGACACGTTCTCTGGAGGTGATCTTCCGTCTCTCAAGTTCAACCTAATTGGGTCTTTAAATAAAGCACCATCTGGACCATATTACTTTTAAAGAACAGCCCCGGTTCTCTCTCTCTCCCACAGACGGGGGTAACCCGGTCTCAATCATTTAGATACACTGTTTAAAGAAGAGCCCTCTCTCTCGCTCTCTCTCTCCGACTGACAACGGTAACCCGGTCTTAATCATTTAGACGTTCTCTTTGGCAATATGGCCACCTGGAAATTCCACAGGCACTCCCCCAGCCATCGCTCACTTCCTTCAGGCAAAACAGACACTGACAACCTCTGCAGACGGGGTTGGACACCCTGTTCTACACCGTGTTTACACTGCTTGCTACCCATGGCGCTCAGCCATAATGTGACAACACGAAGAGAAAGCACAAGTGACAACTACCAGCCATGCTTGTCACACTGGGATCCTCTCCCCCGCCCCCCCCAGCCCCTGTCCCATCCCCAGCCAGGAGGGAAGCCAGCTCCACCACAGCACAGGGAGCAGGCTCCACTGAGATCTGCTGTGGGTCTCTCCTCCGTTCAGGAAACAGGAATTATTATTCATCCCAGGGTAGGAACAGAGGAACAGAGACGCGTGCTTCAGAACCCTGGAATGCTGCTGATTTAAAATGGGTGCTCTGAGCGTTTCAATAAAGACATTTTTTTGTTCTCCCCCCCCGCTTAATACCCTAGCGTTTGTGTCTTGAGAGCCCTTTGAACCGGGTGTGCGGTGAATCACGCTGCATTGTGGCTGTGTAAGTGTCATGATGATGGCGCAGTGTTGCAATCATGCAGATGCCTGCAGATGATGCCACCATTTGGTTTGGATAAAGATTTCGTAAATATGGAGGAGAAAAAAAAAAAAAAAAAACTACAACCCCCCTCCCCCCCTCCTAGAAAAGCCATCTGGCCTGTGTCATGTTTCCCTGTGAGTGAAGCAGCGTGCACCGTGTGTGGCTGCCCGCCTCACACATGACACATCCACTTCCCATGCTCTGGCCATTCATGCTTTTTTTGTTTCCCCAGTTCGCCTCTTTTAGCTGCCCTTTTCCTGCGTTGTTGTCCCCCCCCCCCCCCCTCCTGCATTGTTGTCCTTTTGTAGGCGCGTGTGCCGTACCGGCGGTGTAGGGGCGCGTGTCGGGGCTATGACGCTCTCTCTCGTATTCTCGCCGGGGAGCGATGGTCCTTCTGTTTTGGTTATTCAAATGCATTTGCATGTTTTTCCTTTTTGTTCTTGTGTTGTTTTTTTTTCCTATTTCGCCCACGTTGCTCTCGCTCTTATCTGTGGGCGTTCCTTCAGGGCGCTGACCCCTCTTAGCGTTTGTAGCACATACATCTAAATGACCAGATCAGGAGTGTCTTAGTGCTGCGACAGCCTAGCTGTGTCTAATCTCGCCCGGCAGTGAAGTAAACATCCACTCTGGCCTTTTACCCCCCCATCAACTCTCTCTCGCTCTCTCTGTGTGTGTCTACAAATCTGTCTCTCTCTCTCTCCCTTGCTCGCTCTCTCTGTCTCCGTCTCTCTCTGTCTCTCTCTGTCTCTCTCTCTCTCTGTCTCGCTCTCTCTGTCTCTCTCTCGCTCTCTGTCACTCTCTCTCTCTCTCTCGCTCTCTCTATGTCTCTCACTCTTGTCTCTGTCTCTGTGCTATCTGTTGGGGCTGCATCTAATCAGCAGGCCTTGAGCTCTTAGAAAGGTCACTCTGTCCCTTTGATGGTGTTTTGATTCATCTCCTCCTCCTGCTCGCTCCCTGCCCACCCATCCCTCTCTCTCTCTCTCTCTCCTCTCTCTCTCTCTCTCTCTCTCTCTCTCTCTCTCTCTCTCTCATCTCTCTCTCTCTCTCTCTCTCTCTCTCTCTCCTCTCTCTCTCTCTCTCTCTCCTCTCTCTCTCTCTCTCTCTCTCTCTCTCTCTCTCTCTCTCTTGCTCACTGTGTAAAATTAAATTCTTCAGAGATTTATTGGCATGGAAAGCATACATTTACATTGCTTAATCACTTGATGTATATATGTAGAAATACTAGGTTAAGTAAATGTGTAAACAGAGCTTTCATATTGCAACATTGCAATCAAATAATACATAAAATATGTCAAATTTGCTTAAAAATACAAACTGTCATGCTTTAAATTATATATATATACACACACACACACAGATCAGCTAGATAACTTCAAATAAAAATCATAAAATGTGGACATTGATGTTGAAATACATGAATACAAATGAGTGACAATTGCAAACAACAACTCTCTCTCTGCCCCCCAGGGAAGCTGGAGAGTCAGTGCCACCAGGGTGCCAAGAAGGGGCTGGTCCCATCAGCGGCAGACTGACGTCACGCACAGGGAACCCGAGAGAACCCGGACAAAGACACGGTGGGACACGACGCACGCGCGCGCCATCGTGGAAATGCGGGACGCGCTCTTGTTCAAACAGTAGCCCTGTTCTCTGGCCTCCAGGTGAAACGCTTTGTTTATGTTGCTTTGACTGTCGACATACCCACCTGAAAACAGGACTGGCCAGAGCTGTTTTGAGTTCAATGGCGGAGAAAGAAACTGTTAAAAATGTAAATGGAGGTAAAGGATAATTGCTTTGAAGTATATGATGACAGCAGATAATCGATGTGCTGTGTGTGTGTGTGTGTGTGTATATGATGTGCTACACCAATCTTTCCTTTTTTTTTGCAAAAAATAAATATCTTTAGCTATCTACAACATAGCTTTTGTGTATGTCTTTGTTCATTGGAGGAAAGCCGTGGGCCGTGAATGTGTACATCAAACGGGGCCACGCGTAACCAAAAACACCGTCAGAAAACACATCCATGGCTTATATACGCCGTGGCGCCCCCCTCCGGTCTCTCGCCCCTTGCTCTCCCTGAATGCACCTCTCAGGCTCGGGGGAAAGCAGCTGGAGACGGAAATATTTGAGCTCCATTGTAAC
>JAXIVH010000005.1:8195249-8291736 GCA_036785325.1 Urophycis tenuis | reverse complement strand
GGAAAGCAGCTGGAGACGGAAATATTTGAGCTCCATTGTAACTCAAGAACCTATTGCCGCCAGAGCAATGGCGTCGCCTTTCTTTTCTCCTCCTCATTATTGAGGCAACAATAGTTGTCACATGCAGGCCTCCTGGATTCATGGCAGGCTGGCCCCCGGTGTGACAGAGAGTCCTTGTGGAAGGCGTTAGCATCTTTGCCACGCGGGTGGGACACGGCCACAAAGGTGCTGTCTGCGGCCGCACACACGCACACACACACACACACACACACACACACACACATATGCGTGTGTGCACCCACACGTCAGAGTCTAGTCTGCGGATCGTTCAGTCATTCACCTGAAGTCTGGAGTGCTAACGCACAGCCAGGTTTCTCAGACTGTGTTATTATGATAATGAATTATTAAATGTCTCTTTTTTTTTTTCCCCTGCTTCAAGTGCTGTTTTGACATGTTTTGACTGATGCCGGTGCAATGCGATTTCATTTTCTACTTAAACATTGAAACTGCCCTCAGACTGGATGTATGTTTCCCTCTCTCTGTTCTCAGGCCAAGTTATGGCCCAGGGGTGTATTTTTGCCATGGTGTGAGAAGGGAAATAATTCCATTGCATGAATCACCAACACAGACACACACACACGCATACACCCATTCCCAGGTTGTTGTTTTTGTGTATCCATGCTTAGCATTGTTATTCATGTTGATTAGCCGAGATTTACTCAAGCTTGAGTCGTGGATTAGCCACAAGCCTCTGCCCCGCTCCATTCAGCGCAGGACCACCTAATTGCCCTCGCCCTCCCAGCCGTCAAGCCATCCAGGAGGGGCAAGAGGTTTCTTTTGTGGCGCTCCCGAGTCATACGAGAAGGTGTTTTCCGAAGGGCCAACCCGAGAATACGCCAAAGACTTTGGCCCCGTCAGTCGATGATAACAAGTCCTCGCCCCGTGGGTGGCCATTGTGTTTCTTTCTACCGTGGGTTTGGATTTTTCTTTTCTCTCTGGAGGGGAAAAAAAAAAGTGTTCACGCACACAGAGGGCTGTTCTTCTCACCCACCGGCCTACCTGGTGTGTTATCATCAAGCCTGTGTGAATAAGTGCAGGGTATGATTATTTTCCTTCTTCATAAACAAAAGATGGAGAGATGTTATTATGTGTGAGTTAGGTGTGTGTATGTGTGTGTGAGTTAGGTGTGTGTGTGTGTGTGTGTGTGTGTGCGAGGGCAGGCGTGTGTCTGCGTGCACAATGGGAGAGCGTGTGAATATGAAGCCGACCTTGTTTTGTTGCACACACACACACACACACACCCATCGCAAGAATGAGCTGTTACAGCTGGAATGTGAACCCCCAGCTCTTCCTGTTACTGAATCACAACAAGCTACCTTCAGCCGGCACCGTGCTTCCTCGTCTCCCCCCTCCCTCCTGCCGCCTGGGGCCTGCCTCAGCCTCGACTCCGCGCCGCCCCACCGCTAACCACGCTAACGGGCCGGGGAAATGGGGGGGGGGGGGGGGGGGGGGCGGCTGGGGATTTCGCAACATAAGGGGCATCATCCGATCCTGACAGGAATTAGCTGCTCATAATCACCACCTGCTCAGAGGAAACCAACTGGTAACGTCCAGCTTCTCAACTTCGTTTCCAGGGGCATCTCACTCACTAAGTGCCCAGCGTTTATTGCCTCTTGGGGGAACTCACCAAGGTGGCCCCGGGGTCGGCTGATTCTGAAACGAAACGCGATGGGTGACTCGACGGGTCTGGCCGCGCCGCAGCAGTGCGCCCTGCTCCGTTCTCCAGTCGGGCTTCTGGTTTGAAGAGCAGCAGGGTCTTTGTACACTTGCAAGGGAAGACTGATTGGGGTGGGGGTGGGGGAGGCGGGGGTGGCCCTCCTCCTCCTCCTCCTCTCCCTCCCCAGAGGGTTGGATGAGGAATTAGTCTTTGGAACACTTGGAGGAGGGAGGTGGTGGTTGGCTGGGGAACAATACAGGCCAGGAACAGCTTGTGGCTCATCCATCTCACTGTGTCACAAAACACTGCCTTCCTTCAAAGAGGAGGATTCCACTCAGTGGGGCGTGCACAAAGGAAGAAAGAACGCAATATTTAAGGAGGAAAAAAAAAAAAGGGAAATGCAAGGGTTGCCTCATCAAAAGCAATTAGCCCAGAGCGTGACGGCTATTAAAATCTTCCTGATATTGTCAATCTTAAATCTCGACACTTGTGACTCATTGATGATTCATTCTCAGCATGAATGTGCACTTGTGAGTATGAGCAACACAGCATTCGTCTCCTCGCCTATTCCATTTGATCCCTGGAGGTTTAGGTCTGGTGCATGTGAGACATTATTTCCTTATGAAACCCACAATGGCCAGTGTATCAAACATGCTTTGATGGTTTCATTGGGGTTGTAAGTGAACAGAACCCTGCCCCCCCCTTGCCTGCCTGGCTGTGTACAATCTGTAGTGTCTCTCGTGCTAGGTCAGCTTGGTTGGTAGCTTTGGAAGTGAAGTGCTCAGATCTTTCAATGGCTGCACCTTGTGTGCCCAAGTGAGGTGCACTAGAAAGTGAAAATAGATATCTCTAGCTCTCTCTCTCTCACTCACTCACTCGCTCACTCTCTCTCTCTCTACATGATGAAAACTGCCATAAGATGACCGATTGTCCTTGAGAGATACTGGGGCTGCGTGAAATGAGTCAGCCAAGCTGTCTCACACAACATTTTGACCACCTTTCTGCAAAAGACTGCTTGACAGGCTTCAACCTCCTGTAAAATTTAAGAGCACGAATAGTTGATTGATTCTTTTTTCTTTTTTTGTGTGTGTGTTAGTTTGCGAGCATTTGTGAAGACCTTGTGATGAGTAATCAATATGTTCTGTTACCTTTTGACCTGACTCAATCACATATCGGTTGATGCAACACATCCAGTCGGAGCCGTGTGCCAGCCTGCGAGCCGTGGGGGAGGTTGAGAGAGTGCGCTCCTGGTGTTCATTTTCCACATGGGAATGCTGCTTTAACATCCAGTGAAGTAATGGAACCCCCCCTATTTTATCAACTCTTGTTCTCTCCCATTAGACTGAAACCAAAGCAGGCTCCCTGTTGGCACCTTTTTATATGTTACCTTTTAGCTAGCATAAAGGAAACTGTCCTGTAAATAATTTCACGTCAAGGCCTTATCTGGAACCCTGTGATTTGTCATGCTCGGAGGCTCTTGATTATCCTACACAGACGCTTTGAGGTTTCGTTGACGGCAACAAAATGGATCACATGGCAGTGGGGTTTTTAACCGATTGCTTCAATGTTGTTGATAACACAGGGAAAGGATAGGTGTTTTTTGCCCACCGGTTTACCAACGGATACTTTACCCCGGTGTGTAGCCTGCAATTATGTTATGATGCATCATTAAAAGGGTAGGTTTTAGTGCAGGACACTTGGAATGCACCATAAAACCCATCAGATTTCAAAGATGTGCAAGTGCCTTGTGAATTGTATATCAGACCATATATCTCTGTTAATGGCCTGCTCAGGTAGTCTCATTCTAAGCAATCCTGATATCTACGAGTATAAAAATGTTTTATTGAAGGTTTATTTTACAAGAGGGAAGAAATTGACCCTGGCCAAAATGGAGGCGTACACTGATACAAATGATAATTCAGACATTTGCATTGCTCTTACGTTCGGATATGTAAACTAGTTTGAATCCACTAAAATTTATTATTATTATATATTTATGAATCCATATCCTTGTGAACACTTCTGCGTAATTACAATTGGCCGTTGCAGATCTTTGGCTGAAAAATATTCAGCTTGGATATAGCTGATAAATATTTCGACATACCATACACCAACCACCATATGTTACTATATTGATAATGAATTCGCCTTTCACCCCTCTTTCGGAGGGCTCCACAATGACTCATGGTTCAAACAACAGCGATATTGTATTGTTCTCCGGGTTAAAGGAAACCCTCCAGTTGAAACATCCACACAGAGAACCTTGCTTCCTTCGGTGGAGCCAAGGGGCTGCAATCCTTTTAGTGCAAATTCTTTAATGTAGCGCCTTTAATATGGTAATACTTGACGATCACACACACATCACGCCGGCCCCTGTGTCGCTGTGCGTGGCTGACTGATTGGCCTTTTATACGTGCTGTCGCATGCTGTCGATGCACATGCCCTTCATTTTAGGCTGGACTGGCGGTCACACGCAGCCACAGCCTACTCGGTTCAGTGCCTTCGCCTTGGAGGACAGTAGACATCAGAAGAATCTCTCCTCTCCGTTTCCCACTGCCCACTGACGGTTACTTAGCCTGCCAATGAAGACTGCCTCGTCCCTGGGGAGGCGTGAGTGTGCCTGCCAGCAGGAATGCATGGAGAGGCACCGGAGGAAAATGGAGGCTGCTGGATGCTGACTGCTGCTTTCCCTCTGTGTGAAAATGAGTCCATTAATTCACCCCCCCCCCCCCCACCCCTATCCTTCTCTCTCTCTCTCTCTCTCTCTCTCTCTCTCTCTCTCTCTCTCTCTCTCTCTCTCTCTCTCTCTCTCTCTCTCTCTCTCTCTCTCTCTCTCTCTCTCTCTCTCTCTCTCTCTCTCTCTCTCTCTCTCTCTCTCTCTCTCTCTCTCTCTCTCTCTCTCCTGCAGCCCTCCCTGTGCCTGTTGTCTCTGTTTGTTAGCGAGATGATTCCTTCTGTCATGTCAAAGGCAACATTATCATATTCTTGTTGCCGGGGAAACCGGCGCACAGAGAGAGACAAGGACTTAAAGCCTCCGCGGCGTTTGAAGCTGGTAAACATGAAAGGTTCACTGTAGCCGCCTGTGAAATGGAATCCTGACACATCTCCGGCTCCCATTTTCCTTCGCGTATCCCCCCGCTGCTGCTGTCCTGAGAAAAGTGCCGTGCCTGTTTGTTCGCGTGCTCCTCAGTTTAATAAAACCGTGGCGGAATTGGAAGGCAGAGCCGCGGAATCCCAAAGCGTGGAGACGCTCTGGTGTCATCGATTGTCCCCGTTTTATTTGATTTGGTTGTTTAAAAAGATCAGGGTGATTTATCACAGTTATAGGTATCGTTAGATTTCACGGTGCTGATATTCTATGGATATTCATGTGACGCTGCCTATACACATAAGAGACCTCAAGAAGCCATTCAACCCTGACATGTGATGTGGCGATGTACACATCGGAGTACAATTTGTGGTGTTGTCCATATGCAATAATATGCAAATGACTGGGCCAATCTAACCTCAAAGGAGAAGGGGTGAATGGAGAAGTGCGGGGGTGTAGCCTATTCAAGTTGTTAATTCATGGGCCCTGGTATTCTCAAAAGAGCCATTTCAGTAGTTAATTAACCATGTTCATGGGAAATATACATGTTTCACTACTGATTGTTAGATACAGAGAATCTGTATGGATTTCAAATATGTGCCGAACAGTTAGCATAGGTCTGCAAGGGCAGGTACACATTATTATCAAATATATCCACAATAGAAGTAGGGAGATTTATTCATAGTTTATTGGAAGTTGTTAGAAGGGTATCTTCATTTACAGATTTCAAATTATTTTTATGTAAAATTCCTTCATAATGGCAAATATATATTTTTTTAACAATTTCAGTTTTTAACCTCAATGTATGCTACTTTGACCTTACATTTTACAATTTGCGCGGGTTGTCAACCGCATGCAAATATGGTTTTCACACTGACCAGAAAGCTCAATCCTTAGTATTACGAATCCAGTTCCGCATCTTTAGCACGATTGCTTTCGAGTGACAGTTCGTTCCCAGTCTTGCAAGGGTCCCGGTTTTCCCACCAGCCGCTCGCGCTGCTTGTTGGTTACATTGTATCAGTCTCCAGCTTTGGGGGGGATACGAAGAACCGCCGCGGCGTACATCCAGAAACACAAATTACCAAGGAATTAACCTGGATGGAAAGCTATTCGCCATTGGATTAATTTCGAGGAGATAACGCGCGAATCTTAAAATGTGTAGGATTTAAACGCGTTTTGGTAAAATGCCCTCCCGAGTCGTTTGTTTTCAATTTGGAACGGTATCTCGAAGTGTGATGGCAGAAGTCCAGTGAATCGCTGGCCTCCCTCCTCTCTTGTGTTGGATGTCTTGGGGAGTGCACTGCCACTGGTTTCTGGTGCCTTGTTTTTAATTTTTGGTCGCCGTAGATTTAGTGTAATATTCCGACTCGTTATCGTATGGAATATTCACCACCATGGGCCAGCGTGGGCTTGGACTAGAAGTGGCTTGGTAAGTCGGTAAGTTTCTTAACGTATTCTTATTGTGGACAGTGCTAAAAGTCGCTAGCCCGCTGCTAGCGTTGCGTGCAAAGCGAGCTGGCTAGCTGTAACAAACTCTAACCGTCACAGCGTGGAGCGGCTAGCCTGCCTGCACTGGGAGCTCATTGTCTCATCTGCTAGCTAGCTAGCGCCTATCGTGCTACGTTAGCCACAGTAGCTAATGAATACTGGAAGTTTAACCAAAGAAGGTTATATGTCAATTAGTAAACGTGTTCAACACCGGCGTGTTTCTTGACAACGCTTGGTTTGGTCCACTGTATTCGCGGCAAGACAGTCGAATCGATAACCCCATTGAACAAAACAACTTGTCTGCATCTGTAAAGTATCCGTCAATTCTAAACGTTTATAATAGGTGGCAAAACGTTATCAGTGACAGATGACATGTATATATGCAACGCGTATCGTTGCAGTGTCCTAACAGCGACTATAGGCGAGCAGTTTGGACTTTATAATAGTCAATCTTTGATCAAACTTGGGAGTTTTGTTGTTGTCACATGGTTGCGGAGTCAATGACATTGATCAACCCATACAAACATTCGTCAATAAATGTTATCCCACCCCAACTCTCCAATCGAGTCTACCGGTCATCCCAGTAAACACTTCAGGAAAACCCTAAACCTACAGGTTTCGTTGCTAATACTCACCAATATTGTTGTATCATATACAATGACATATACGTGTGCCAATGTTTGACCATGTCAAATAATCAAGTTAGAACAGCATTCGTTGGAGATGATTGATTGGTGTTTACTTATCATAATCTCGCGGATCAGTCTGCCAAATAGTCCCTAATTGTTCACTGTGATAGATATCCCTATCCAGTAGCCTATTTTTTCACCACTTCCATGATGTTAACAAAGTCATTGTAATTGTAATCTCCACTCCACAGCAGATTGAGAATTCCCAAGAGGCTAATGAAAAAGGCAATGCTACTTTCTCATGTGGACTCACAGTAGATGGGGAAAAAACAAGTGTATCAGTCTCCTGAATACCATTAGAACACGTCTTCTTTTCCTAAATGTAATTTGTAACGTCTTCTGAAACGGCTGTAAATCTCTAGCAGACTTCAGAGCGATGTTGATATAGCTTAAGATGTACTATTCTGCAGTTTTATAGATGCACAATATTCCACAAAAACAATGTAATGATAAATGGCAGCAATATATGACTCATCAAACAATAATATAATCTAACAGGTGTATTTATATGTGCACACAATTCAAACCAATGCTTCACAATAAACTGGAGACAATTGGGGGGTTTGAGCAAAAGCTCCTGGAACATTATAGCCTACATGTGTAATTCCACTGTCAAAAGATAATTTTACCCTAAAATGTAAAACTCAAATACAACTGCTCTGTGCAATACCAACTGTGCTAATTCTGCCAGCAGTTTTGCTCCCCTGATGATATGGTGCTCTGTGGCATATTTTCACTGAAGTGTTAACGCTTCCTCTCATGGCAGTGTGTAACTTAAATGAGAGAATTGACTTCTTCAAGGGTTGGTCCAGGTTGTCATTCATGTTTTTAATTTTGTTTGTGGAAATGAAAGTACTGCCATTTCCCCTCTGCTTTCATAAAGTGTAAGGTTAAATGCCACAAGAGGTCAATCTACTGTATGTCAAACAAGATACTAATCTTAAGATTGGATACAAGTCAAGTAGTCACTCCTATTGTTGAAAAATGAGCAATGCAATGGTATCTGCGGCATGGTAGGTCTGGACCATGGGGTCAATGCATCAATCTGACCAAAAAGCTGCTAATCCTTTGTGCAGGATAGGAATGTACATTATCACCTGGTTATTATATTCTAGATGCACTGGTTAAATGCAAAACTGCCGTCACGCTAGAAAACTGCCGTCACACTACCTTGATGGCAAATATTTACATAGAACGTTCATTTCTTGTTAGCATTAGCATAGGACAATTTAAATTGTCATGAATAGATGCATGTAGATTGACCCCACTATTGAATAAGAGTGAAAACATTTAGTCTGTGTAGACCTTGGAAGGCACAGAGCCGAATGGAGAAGCCTTATCAGGCTTATCAGTGTAGCATCATCCTACTTCTTAGAATTTTCTTCTGCCAGAGTGTAATTTCCAATGTAACAAAATGTAAATGGTCGGTCAGTTTGTATTAGCAGTGTCAGAGTTGAATATGTGTATCCCCTACAACGAGGAAGTAAACATTACCACGTCCTCCAGTTTCAGTGTACTCACATTTTATGACCCCTGCATTTTGATATGAAGGAAGTAGTTTTAACAACACACCTGACCTTGAACATTTCCATATATCCTCCGTATAGCCTTAATATTTGGGTAATATGCACTCATTAATTGGGGAAACATACATTCAGTGTTTTCTTGTGTTACCACCACTGCAGTGTAGTAAGTTTCAAGAATTTCAAGGACTGTAGACTAGTGAACAACAACAGTCTGCTTAGGGGTGACACCACACATGTTGATGCCAAGCTGTTGAAACACACAAACCAACAACAACAAAATAACAGCTTCAACAAATTTGAAGCTGACACCTACCTGAACTGTGGTTCACAGCAATCCTCCTTCCTCCACTTGTGAATAAATACTTAATAACTATTTTGCAAGTGAACAATTGCTGTAATTCACACTTCACCACTCTCCCATCAAATTATATTTAGAAATCATCATACTGCGTTGTACTCCACGAAAAGGTTTATGTCAAGCTGATTAATGGAAACCTTTAACCACCATGTACACCCTAGAATACGAATGCAGTCACAGGCTGTAATGTACCAAGAATATGTCATTTGTTTCACTCACAGTATTATTGGATTTCAGGACTTTGTCAAAACGCAGGTCCAACAGAATGGTTTTACACCCTTCATGATGTCACTCAACAAAAGGAGTATAGGGTCATTTTCGAATTGTCGTAACTTTTAGTGTGTACTAAAGTTTTAATAACAGCAAAAGGTCGGAATGTATTTCTCTGGCCAAATTATTCCAGTGAAGTTTTGACCCGTCATTCACCGTGTAATAACCGTGCAGAAAAGCGGGTAACTAAGAAACCGCGTGGAAAGGGAGCAGGTTTTACAATGTTTGCTAAGAGGCCCAAACATGAGATTGCTTCATGGCAGGGGAATTACGTAGGCTAAACGCTCCAAGGCAAAACATCAGGTGATGAAAAAATAGGAAACCTTTTAGCTTACCTCCTGAAAGCTAGCTGGCAATCTGTGCCATCTCTTGGGGGGAGAGAAGGGGGTGAACCAGTTGGACCATGCCATTCAGGTCAGCTCCGGTCCGTTATCACAGGGGCCACTTTTGGTTCATTTGCTTTTGGCCTTAGCTGGTATAATATTGGCGCCAATTATCCAATACTTTTAATGAATCTTTATTTGAATGCGCTCTGTCTCGACATCACAAGATCTATCCCTAATTTCTCGATCTCCATCTTGACATTGGCTTTCTTCGAACTTTCACAAACAAAACACACACATGAGAGCAAATCCTAAAATACTGAATGTAACCCCAATGGACATTGTGACATACAATGTGTCTTCAACAAGTTTGTGATATCAAACCATTCATTGACAAGAACGCGAGATGAATTTGCAAGTGAGACTTTATTAAATTGCATTAAAACAACACTTCACACAAAGGATTGGGGCAATTTTGTGATGCATATTGGGTAGAAAATGCATGTTCTTGGTTTATTGTTTGGGTATGATTTAGCCTGTATTCCCAGCAACAACTTTTACTCTGTGTTTACTGTGGATTATGGCAACGGACAAGTTGCCAGCTAAGATAAACGGTTTGACAAGGAACTCCTTAATTTAATGAATTCTGTATGATTCATGCAGTATTCCCAAGAACACCCTGGTTGTTTTATAATACAAGTGTGTTTGGAATGGTATATCTAAGCGGACTAGTGCACAGCTTGTATGCCTGTTGAAGTGTTATTACTTTACCAGAGCCTGGTTATCCATCTTGTTGTGGGATTTCAGCCCATGTTCCACTCAGCCGTCTCCCATGCAAGCCATATATTGTCAGTGTTTGTGGTGCAGTGCTGCTGAACCGTTTGCTCGTTTGCCTTGGCCTTGAATTGTAGTCCTACTTTGCTATAAGGGAGCGTGGACTTATCTGATTTCAATTCAATGAATGCTGTTTTAACAGGTGCTGGGCCGTTGATACCCTCAAATAGAATGAGAGTGTATGTTGATTCATGTGCAGTACATTTTACACGTCTTCTATGGTCACTTTATTCATCCAATTGCAGGATTTTTAAAAATATTAGTCTGTTTTAAAAAAACCCACATTTTTTTATTAAAGGTATCAAAGTCGTTACTTATTTTAGATTTAAAAATTGCAAATGGCAATTGAGATAGTAGACTGAAAGCAAACTGAAAGGATTAATGAATTACTTTTGTTTTGAATGTTTTTCCTTTTGCAGGTTTGTATTCAGAGCTAAGCCATTAGTCCATTTTGAAAAACCAAAGTCTTCCGGCTGTCTGTTCACTACAAGTAAACAAGGACCATTTGGTGCAGGAAAAAATGCAAAATAATTGCAACACGTAGGTGTGTGTGTGTGTGTGTGTTTGATTTGTGTGAACGTTTCATTCCCTGTAGTGGTAGAAATGATTTCAAGGCAGCCAATACCAGCTGCATTGTTGTCCAGCAAGAGTATTGTTTTCATAGGTTTTCATGTTTTCCCGCTAAGCCATTTCCTTCCCGGCATTGTCAGACATTGATGGGACACAAACCAGTTATATAACATGGAAATTATAAGAACTCCTTCCTCATTATTGTTGTCACTCTTGAGTTGTGATCGGTAATGTGTGTGTGTGTGTGTGTGTGTGTGTGTGTGTGTGTGTGTGTGTGTGTGTGTGTGTGTGTGTGTGTGTGTGTGTGTGTGTGTGTGTGTGTGTGAGAGAGAAATACCATGCTGGCTCTATTATTGTAGTGTTGCCATGAAGATTGATTTGCTGTAATTGTTGATTATAACTAATTTGTAAATTACAATGATTAATCCATTATGGTCACCAAGTGTTCGACCATTCAAACATATTTGCCAGAAAAAAAACCCCACATGAGAATTCTATAAGATCTTGAACTGTAATAATAAGTCATTGATTCTGTACTTAAAAAGACGTCAGGTTGCACACATGGCCCCTCCTACTTTCTACTATTATCATTACAAAATCGACAAACCTTCAATCCCTTATCTGCCTCCATTCAACTGAGACATGAATTGGTTGTAAATTGTTATCAGTAGCGTAAACTGGAAAAGGCGGTTGGTCCAGAGACTGGTTTGCCCTAGGTGTGTAAAGTAAGGGAGCTGCTTCCTCCCTGCCCACACCAACTACAGTCAAAGTGGCCTTTGTGCAACACACTTGACCCGCATGGCCATTTGTGCTGCCAAGTGTCTCACAGTGGAAGGCTGTAATTGTAAGGGCAGGCTGCAAGTGAAGCCTATTTGTGATAGTGTTGCTAGACAGTCCTGAAAAATGTCAGCTTTAGCTTTTAATAAATGTTTTCCAGTTATGTATTTTAAGTTTCTTTCCACATTCCTGAAGCCCCCCAAAAATAATATATAAGAATGTTTTGTTCAGAATATGGCACCATTGTTATTAAAGTCTAAGGTGTTTTACTACATTGTTATGTCCTAGACCAATGAAAAATAAACCAAAATAGAAAATATATATTTGGCGGTTGGGCATTGTGTTGTGCAATTTGTACACTAACTAGTATCTTAGCAGGAAATATTTTCCCTGGCTGCGAACATGACACCTGTGCAAGACGAACATGGACACAATGTCCAATGGAAAAACCAGCACCAGCACAGTCCTGACTGTCTAAGATGAAGTAGTCATCATCTGAAATGCAGCGGCTGTATGATGTGCGGCCAGCAAAGCAATTAGATACAGGTCTCATCCAGTCCATTTTCTGAAAACGGACATGAACAAAAACCCTGGCTAACATGTTGAATTGGTACGGGCTATTAAGTACATTTTCCCTTGATAAAAGGTTGCTTGATTAAAGAACAAAGCCACCAGTGCTCAAGGAGAGATGCGTCGACGAGTGGAGACGCGGCTTATAAGGTTTTAGGAAAGGCTAAGGAGGCATTTGCTATAATGGAGTGACGGAGCATTTATGGACTTATTCAAACTGTTTTTATAGTAATGACCCATATAAAATGCAGAGCACATGAGCACAGAGCACAGACCTCTGTTCATGATGTAAGGCAGTATTAACAAAGGAAATACACAGCTGGGAAACAAATGGCACAAATGGAAAGTACATTTGCCGAGGCATTTGTCAAACTTCCAATAGCCGGAACATATTTTAGTGTTTGAGTAGGTAGCAATAGATAACTACAAAACAGGCAGTGATGAGGAATTTGATTATAATCATTAATCATACAGTACCTTCATGTAAAAAAAAGTGCAAGATACTCATGGTGCTTCAAATAGCAAACCATGCATGAGTAGTAAGGACGTCAAACATTATTGACTAGTCGTTGCTGCTAGTCAGCACCAGAAATACTAGTCTGTTGAATGCTTCCCCCCCCCCCCCCCCCCAGTGAAAAGCATTTTTGTTGAGATATGAATTGCAGATGCTCGCCATACATTGAATTCCCCCTTTTATTTATGGAGTGCACTAATGTTTAACAACGTGTAGCCTCCCAAAGCATCTAATAATTTATCTAATTGGGCTATTTCATGTCTTGTTGATGATTCTCCACAGCGCCGTTCACCCCGGCGAATAACTGCAGTCAGGCGCGCTGCCGTTCGTGATCAGCCGGTCTTTTCATTACTTAATTTAAAGCCGCAGTGTGTAAGATTGAGCCCGTCCCAGTTGGTGGGCGGGGGATTTTCAGAATAAAACCACTCCGCAACAGTGTTCTTTTACACTCTGACTGGCACCGGTCTGACGCAAGCTAGCATAGCGCAGCGGTGTGGGCGGCGTGAGTGGGAGGGGTTTTGGAAGTGTCGATAGTAGGATTATTTTAAACATTGAGAGCGGTACGGGCTGGCCAGCGGTTTTTATTCAGAGAATGTGTCCGTTATAGGATCAGCAACGACTACGAATATATCCCGGTGGTTTTAAGCTACGAGCATGCAGAAATGTAATGCGTTGCGACTCTAAATACCCTGTTCTAATTAGATGAGCGGTAGCATAATAAAGATGGATGAACGAGCTCTCGCCGCTGCTGAAGGGTTGAAACCTGTGAAGCTGCGACAACCACTGGCTCGCGGCACTCGGCTCGTCCTGTCGTATCGTTGAAATGTCAGTGATTTCAGTCTGTTTCACGGTAAAGAAACCAGGAGCCGCCTGAGTATATTTACCTCTGTGTAAACTTCCGTTGCAGAGTTTGAGCGAAGGGCGGGTCACTTGCCCACAGTGATCAGTAAGTGGATTGATAAAATACATTTAAAGAACGGCGTTGATTTGATGTTAGCACAATGATTTATTTTGTATTATTTATATTCAAACTTACTCAACCAACTCAACTGCTGTGATGTGCAACACATTTGCTATGGAGAGCTGTCTGCAGCGATACACATGTAGAAAAATGCATTTTAGCGTACTTTGAAAAAGGGTTTATTGTAAAAAATTATACAAAGCAGTTCAACTGTTATGCAAACTCGGGTCGCTACAAGGCAAAAAGATCGATCTTTTAATGTATGCTTGAAGTTTTAACCACCCACGTTAGTCTTGTGTGGCCAGCCTTTGGTTCTTCAACTTGGACTATATTGTGTAGACTGCTGTGTTGGACATGTTGAATATAGTACATTAATGTAACTGCTCGGGGGTCAATTCTTAATGTCAACATTATTATTTTTTAATAAGGCATCAGCTTACAGGGTCCCTTGTACAGTTTACATCATTAGTTATCTGAGAATCTTTCATATCCAAGGAAAATGTGTAGTCTGACTGAAATATCCCGAAAATATATAATTTAATATCACAGAATCCCAAGAAATCGAGGCGAGACCTTGTGAATCAGAATCGATTCACAAATTCAGTGGCGATGCCTGCCCTAGCGACTAGTGGACTGAAAATGCCCATCTTTGATGAACGACCATGAATAGTGCACACCATTTAAGAAGCATGTAATGCACATGGTCACTGTTGAATGTAGGCATTCTACTTGGTTCCTGTTCTAAAGGCACCATTACAGAAAACCTAATTTTGAATATAAGGTTGCATAAGTAGGAAGCATAATCTATTGTCTACAATGTTGTATAAATTAATTCTTAATTGGATGCAAGCAATGGCTTGATTCTTACCAAAGATGTATCTGAAATGCATAAAATGCTGCTTAAAGCATTTTATGAAGACATAAAGACATTTTGTTGTGCCTTAATCGAATGTTCACTTAAATTGCTACTTACTGAAGAGCCTTCAACAGGACAATTTGTGATGGCATAGTAGACTCACTCAATGGTTGCCACCTCTTATCAGATTTGCCTTTGAGGAATTGCATCGTATAGCATTTGAAATGTGGTTGTTTGATTCTGGGTTAAGTGAGCATCTTGCTGTTTATAAATCTATAAATCTCCTTTGTAGAAAATGTACCATGGCGGAGTGTCATTACACTTTTTTGCACTCTCAGTATGAGCTGGAGCTGCTTCAAGTGATGATGTCTAAAAGTAGTTTAGAATGGCTCTCCAATGCAATTGAAGCAAATTGATAATCTGTGTGGGTCACATGCAGATAATTATTTATTGAAGACATAAATCTGGTAACTTTATTACCGCAAAAATGGTTTGTTTTTTAAACATTAAAATTTGTACCTTCTCCGTCCTATGCTCTAATGTTTTGCAATCCAAGTGGTTCAAAAACAATTTCATAGTAATTACTATACCACTATTAGACCACTAATTGTATTTTTCTTATGAAGGCATTTATTCCCATGAGTTCAGGGACATATAATTCTGTATTTTTGCTATTGGGCCTTGTTTGTTTTTAATGCTTATTAGCTGGAGTGGCCACCGTTTTATATGTAAAGTTTAAACATTTTGTTAAGAACCCGTTCAAATGAAAACACTAGGTTTTAGTTTGCCCAGGGTTTGCCCACTACAATACTATGTGTTTAACGGTTAACCTGTTTGCTACTAAATTTGTATTTGTGCAACTGAAAACTTTAGCTTGCTGGCACCAGTGCTACCACCTAAAAAGCCTACAGCCCAGACTTTTAAGGCACAGTACTTATTGTCATTCAATATACAGTGTTGACTTGCATCCAGATAGAAAATATCTCCAGAGTGCAAAGATTTTCAGCATTGTGGGGGGCTTGGGTTTTTTAATACCGAAATGATGAGGGAATGAAATGGCTTGGCATGTTGATGTAGTTTCACTTCTTTCTGCAAAGGTCCTCTTTGTACACAGGGAAACCTCAATCTGGCATTGTGTCAGGTTAAGGCCTTTCTTACACGTTTCACCCTCCCCGTCAGCAGTTCACACTAGGTTTTTCTTAAAACAAAAGTCTGATAACCGACACTTGTTGGGTTATTAAAGGTAAATTAAACGTAGTACAAATGTTTATATTACAACTAACTAATGATATCAACTACCAAATCACTTGGTTACCATTATCATATAGCATGCTAGCATGTTAATCGGTTAGTGTAAAATTCTTCCAGTGACAACACATCTTTGTCGGTCTTTGCCATTTCTCAAAGTGATACAATGTACTAGCGAGAGTTGGGATTACCACTTGAGAAACATAATCTCAGCTGAGAGGGAAAAAGATGAAGCTAAAATTGCTAAAAGCGTTGATGTAGCTTTATGGCTAAAAGAACAGAATGCCTTAGGAGCACGTCATCACTGACAACTAACAAATGTAATTATAATAATAAT
Organism: Urophycis tenuis; assembly: GCA_036785325.1. Lineage (NCBI taxonomy): Eukaryota > Metazoa > Chordata > Actinopteri > Gadiformes > Phycidae > Urophycis > Urophycis tenuis. Next base: position 8,275,610 of record JAXIVH010000005.1, on the reverse strand, counting down.
GTTACACTGTTCAAATATAAAACTACCGAAGGATACTTGTATTATTTGAATGGTCAATATTCAAATAATCAGTCAAACGTAGTTTTAACAGTAAAAAGCAGATTAGTTAATATTCATACTCATTTTTATATAAAAATCATCATTAAAAGGCAGATTTATCATGATCATAGATTTTCTTTATCAGGTGGAAATGAAAGACAGGGATTTGAATCCTTAATGTACGTTGCTTTACAACTTGAATACATTGCAATGCAATCTGGTTCGCTACAGTCCTGATTCATCATTAAGATAGTTCACACAAGAGCTTGTACTTGGTGATTTGCCAGTGTTTTTATTTTTATTTTATCTTCACCATGGAACTGTATTTCTCAGTGTGATTTGGCCCTGGATCGTCTTCACTGATTCTCATTGAGAGATTTCTAGTATTGCAGTACTTGTTGGGCCAAGTTGTTTATGGTTCCAGACTGAGGTGAAATTTCCATCAAGTGCTGTTTTTAATACAGGACATTTACACGGATTAATGTAGTGAATATTTTTTTGCCATGGTGCACAAGTGTAGCCGTCAGTTAGTTTGGCCTATCTGGGGAAACGAAATGCAAGTTCTACAACACCAGCACACATGAGCTCCAGCGTGAAAGCAATTCTATTGAAGGATAACTGCACACCGGAAATCATGTTCTACTGCATAAGATGTTTGCTGAGAGAGAGAGATGTTGGCCGACCCACAGACCACGGATTCCCATTACCTGGATTTGCCCGTAGCATTTCTATCTTGGTAATCCAATTACATAGAGGTTACTTTGTGGCTCTTTAGATGGCTGTGTTGAAACAGCCTCGAGAGGAAAGGGCACTCTGTTCCAGGCTGTGCACATTCAGTTGAACTTTATTATTGAGTTTTTTCATGTGGTTTATTACTCTGCAGCAGTCAAAGGATTGGCTGGCTTATTTCTGTGCTCGAGTGCCAGCCTTATACACATACAATTAGTTTGGTGCTCACGGCTGAGGTCAAGAATGGTAAAATCAGTTAACAGGCTTTATCCTGGCTGAAAGTGAGGCAAATGTTGCCTTATATTGGATGGATAGATATCAAAGGTGTGTAGACTAAAAGATAATTCTCTCTATGAACATCAGGTTTTGTTGGACACATTGGTTGAATTTGCCAAATACACAGCTCACATTACAATTTAAACTTGTAAGTATGACCGTTTTACCAGTTTGTACTTTGAATATTCTCTCACTACACTGCTTTTAACCCATTATTTGTCATTTCTTAATTTGGAAATGGCTGGGAAATCGGGATTCTTTTGTGTTATGGACCACACACCAACCACCTATGGTGTCAGAAGATGACAGATTTTCTGTGTTTGTTTTTTTTTGTCATGTTTTGTTTGGTTTCATGGCACAATTTCTGTTCTGATTGAAATGTACTTGGGTTCTACTTAAACTACTCACTCGGTTTCTCACCTGCATGGGTTGGGGACACATCTTGTGTGAAAATCGCCTCAATCGCATTTTATGTGTTGTAGAGTTGTGCCTTTCAATTTAATATGCAGGCAAAAACCTGATTAAAGAAGAAAAATGGGCCATCGCCTGCCTTATCTCATCGCGTAAACACAGCAACTGGAGGACCATTATTTAGAATTAAGGGCAATAAACGGTTTTATTAATAGATACTAAGTCTCCCAGTTCGCAAACAGTTTTGACAATAGCACATGTATAATTATTGCCAAACTAAGGATTCAAAGAAAATGATCAAACAATAGCAAAGGCTTTGTTTCTTTCCATTTTCTTACTTTCGTATAATAATACATAATACATCTACCCACCAAAACAAGAGAGCACTAATTAGTTTCCTGATCTCTGAGCCTGCTCCGGGATCATGTGTGGAGGAAGTCAGTGGGTTTTGGATCCACCCTTAGTCAGAGTCCGACTTCATTACGACAGAGCTTTAGTGTAAAGTGGGTCGCGCACCAGACAAGCCACAGAGTGCTGGGTTGGATAGTGTAGAACTAGTAGAAAGGACGACGTACGTCGAAAGATTCATTTTAGGCCTTGTTCTTCTGAGTTGTGATGCGTTCCTCGGTGCAAATTCGAAATACTGCCATACTGTCGGTCATAAGCAGTAATAATCATAATCAGTGTCATTTATAACACAATACAGCCTATCACTCTAATATATAAACATTGGTGTCCATATGTCCCTCGTGCCCCTGAAAATAATTGGATTGAGAAACTCCTTTCTCCCTGTGAAAGTCGGGTTAGCGATTGAATTTGTACTGACAAGAGCATATCGCCCCAACCAATGATCCAGACGAGAAGGTGTCAGCCCTATCACCGTGCTGTTAAATGTAACCGGGTACAATTAAATTGAACTGTAAAAATTATAATGGAACATATTAAAATTTTATGGAAGTAAAAATTTCTATTATTTTTGGCTTCACTTTTAAATCTCTGACGAATGGTCTTATATATTTACTGTACATATGCTCTATGCAAAAACAGGTTTTTCCCAATTCTATTCATGAACATTGGAATCCCTGATCATAACCATCAGCTTATTAAGGTTTCAGCGGGCCGTACAGTGACATCGGATTGGAATGTACTTCACACGTGAGAAAATATATCTTGACATTTCCTTCCCCTGAAGATTTTCTTCTCTCTCTGGATACTAGGACCAGATGCACCCCTGACATGGCCTCTTTGATAGATAGCTGAATGAAATCGGATCTGTGTAAAAAGGACAAGCACTCGGGGAGGTGCACAGCCTGCATGCCTTTCAGTCAACGGGGCGCTCCCTAGGATATTTCCTCAGTCCTAAAGGGCTTGCACTGAAGTTCCAGCTCTGAGCGGTACAGTAGGTCAACCGCCGATAGAGTTACCTCTCCTTTGTGAAGGTGTCGTACAAATTAGACCTCACAACTGTTTACCCAGTCAAGCAGGGACAGCTGCGTCTCTCTCCGCCCTCCAATCCCCACCGCTGAATGTTACTCCTTTGGGGGGCCATCTGTGAGAAGTCAGTGAGCAGGGTGATCAGATGGCTGCTTGCTAGCTTTACCTCGGTAGCTGCTGAGACCTGGATCTGAATTGCCCCCTTCTCTGAATCCCTCAAAGCTGGGAGCATGTTGGTATCCAGATGCCATTTTACACTGTTCTCCTAATAAGAGCTGAGTAATGCCAGATAGCACACTGAGTGATTTTCCCTGGTTTTGCTTCATTGTCAAAGTAGGAAGCCAATGTAAATTCTCTGCCAAATAATCTCATTTTTTATTTTTATTTGTATATAGTTTATAAATTCCAAATAAAACAGGATATTCAGGCCTAAGATACAGGAATGTTGTTCTATATTAATCATGGGCTCCATTGCAGCTAATGCGAGTTCTAAAACATGTCTAACAAAAACCTTGCGTACGTCCTGCAAGACATTTCAAACATTTATCTGAACGAGCTGTGCACGTTGCCTTACCCGGTCATGTTTTGCACGCAACTGATTTTACGGCACACAGGGATGTGAAACAACAAAAGTAACACCTTGAAAACACTGATTTCATAGAAAAGCACAGGTCAAGTTCACCACATGCAAGACACCACTGCGTGTTCTGAGAACGCCGCGATTACACGCTGAAATCACACCCTGGTTTCCTGTTTATTCAGGTTGACGAGGCTACTCGTGTTTGGGCTGTATATGTGATGAAACCGATGAAATGTCAACAGGCCTATTTATTGATGACAGTTTTAATTAAGCAAAGCTGGAGTTGTCAACTGATATTTAACCATCTTTCTTATGGAGGAGAGTGTCCTGCATTTAGGGCTGGCCTGAATACGATTCAAGCTTTGAGTAATTTTTCGGTTTTCTGAACCAATATTTTAATATTGCGTATTTTTCTTTCTTTATCTGAAGATGATGTGTCGAGACCACTGCTGTGGAACTGTATTCAGCAACTGACTGTTTTTTTTTCCTTTTAAGCGGTTTAAATGGTTAAAACACATTTGTGAAAACGCATTGGTTCTAATGGTTTGTATAATCTGAATCATGTAAAAAGCAAAACTATTATATGATGCGGGATTCCTTGGTGGATGTCAGTGGCTTTTGGATCTGTCCCGGCTCTGTAATGGCAGAGCTTCAGTGAAGCCGAAAAGGTTTTTGAAGACAGATGGCTGTCTCACAGTATGAGAGTACAAATAAGTTTATTTGAACATTCTGCAATATTTCGATGAAATTTGCAAAGGACGACATGTGGTACTCACCCAAATTCTTTTTTTTTTTATTCTGAAAGTGTCCCGCCTTCTAACTTGGAGAGGCTCTGCCATACACATTTCAACGTTAAGCTAGCAACACCTTTTGAACGGTGGGGATGGTGTGAATAGAGTCCTACCGGTGCCGCGTCCATTTCCCTGTAACACCTTTCACAAAGGTGTCTGCTACGTTACTCTAGACCCAACTCAAAGCTTTCTGCAACACAAGGTCGAACGCCCTACACTGCATTGGAAATGAATGCACTCCTCGTGAACTACGACACAATACCCAACACCAATATACCACACGCCCAATATGTACGAGGCATAAAGAAGTGTTGATTGATTCATTGGCCTATTGATCTCGTCAAATCGACCTAAGGATAGAAAGATATTGGATTTTCACGTGCAATAATAAAGAGAACTTAAGATGGGAACAAACAGGACAATCCACAGTGCAAGTCCCGGGGGGTCTCGAGGTATTGAGTGAAACGCAGAAATGTTGGCGTTAAAATGGTGTAAAATAGAGAGGCGATACCCAGTCAGATCCCAGCAGTTCACAGCGCTAGACCCACCATGAACTGGAGAAAGGTTGTATCGGTTGAACTGTCAACACTGTTAAAATGTACATCTGCTGAATTGTTAAGAACCTCTTCAAATGGTATTACTGTAGTGCACATGTTATCTAAAATCGTGATTTATTTTTTCCTGGCTCAATGTGTTCAATATATGAAACATGAATTCATTTAGAATTCTTAGAATTTTTGCATTTCTTACTCCCCTGGTCACGCCTGGTACATTGGGAGTGTCTGAACATGAACCGCTCTCTCAGAGCCAAGATGGGTTAACACCTAAAGTGATGACACAGTGTCAGCACTTTCACTATTACTAATCTTGTGATTTGATATGATAAGATCCCACTTCACTGACCTAGTGAGCATGTTTGCTTGTGAATATCATGATAAGATTTTTTTTTTGCGCCACTATGATATCCTAAAAATCAGTGCCTGGCCCAAACACATGTTGGGCTAGTCCAAAAATGTTATCTTAATTCCTCATTATGGATACAAACTCAATGACTGCATATTCATAGGCATTGTCCTCTTTTTGTCAGTATTATGAGTAACTTGTTCTAGCTCGCAGTCTAAAAGCAACAAATTGTTAATTAATCTTGTTAATTCACCCGAGATTCGAATGATGAGCAAATTCTAATTTGAGTAAACTTGCAAATTATAATTGTGTGTGTGTCTTTTTGTGTAAGCTCCGTCATATATATTCATCTCTCCAAGAGACATGGATGATATTTACTGAGGGTCCGTTGTGTGGGAGGCCTGTGTGACATGTTTTCCTTGGTTTTAAAACACCAGAAATCCCCCGTCTCAGGCTGTAGTGATTTCATAACCTCAGCTTTCACCCGAAAAACAATGCATGCTCCGTATGGTGGGAGACCAGGGCTGCCGATGCAAGTGTAGTTATTTACTTCCTTGTGCTGTTTAAGGGGATTAGGATGCCAAACAAGTTTCTGTGCCCTTTTCTGCACCATCGGGGCCTTGGGCCGCTACTCAGAACCTCAACGAGAATATAGAATGGCCGATAAAATTGTGAGGTAAAAGAAAAAAACAACTGTTCAAAATAACCATTGCTAATTTGTGTTGCATGTAATAGTGTAAGTGCAATATGCATCAGTTCAAAATGGGCCTTTGGGGTTGACTACACACAACAGGAAACATGATCAAGACGTGTACAGTGAAGCCAATATGTCTATGTTCCCCTATTTGACAGAAATGAATGAATTGTCCTGTTGTTTATCACCCCCGGATAAACAAAAGTATATATTATGCTTCAGTAAATGAAGCCCCATTAACAAAACAGGGTTAAAAATATGATTGTATTCCAACATTGGAAGGACCCGACAATTGCATATGTAGTTCACTGATCATTTTACTGGTCCCAGTCCCCAATTTACAAAACAGTTCTATTTGTGTACACATTTGCAAAAGCCAATGTTAATTTGTGATAGCTCATTGTGGGTTAGGTGTTTCAAAATAAAAGGTCCTTTTACATAAGACATTAAATGCACAAATCGGAAAATAACTTGAAACGGGAATCCCATTCCTCCCCAGTCCCTCCTCCCGCCCTCACCACCTCCTGTTCTCCATCCTTCACCTCACTCCATCTCCCTTATGCCTTTGAAAAATGCATCCTTGCCGTGCGGCTGTGTTCCTTCTGCCCTGTGGAAGTAGGAGTGGTCTGTGAAGTTACCTGTGCACCTGGCGGAACTGACTCTAATACCCCACTGATTATATTCTGGTTACTCACACTCGTCTCTTCTGTGTTTGAAAAATGGATGCTCAAATGTCATGGCCGATTAAATGTTCTCACACCCCAAACTCTTCCTTCCGTTAACTCAACGGCGCATTGAGTTGGAACAGATTTTGTTTCTGTCGGCCAGACACAGATTATGAAACTGTGTTTGACCACTTCTGACATCATGTATCTGTACTGATGGCATAAGCTACTCTGGCTACACCGTGTACCTTCAGCTTTTAATCGCATTTCATGTTTTATTAGACGGCAGGAATTAAAGCGCAAGCCTTTATTGAATTGATTGAAAGGCAAACACATTGATGGCAGCAGTCACCAAAGAAAAGCAATCACATAGTCTACGTGTCTGTTTTTATTTTGCAACAAAGCTATTTCGTTCTCAATCCTGTTTACATTGTTGACTGTCCTTTCTTCAAAATAACCAAATTAGTGGCCTGATTCAAACATGAACGACCAACAGTAATGTGGGCTTTGCTCATCAGCGTTGCAAGAGAATAGGGGGACATTCGTGAGAAAAAGACCATAAGACCAAAAGACCACATTGCGCCCATAATCAATTACTTAGAAGATGATGATATTTTACGCTTTCTCAATTAACTTTCTCTTTGGCAGTCAGGATTATGCTTTGGTGGACCGTGAAATCGCTTTGGTGCCTGCTGAAGAATATTCAATGCAGGAAAAATTCTGTATGTTCAAAAACATATATATGAATATAATATTTCCAAATCATGAAAGTGATTGGCTGAATTGCCTTCCCTAACAAATTGATCAAAATGGATTGAATTGTTGGATTGTTTGTATTTTACCTGGGGAACTGCTCTGTCACAAGCAATCAAACAAACATTGCTGCGAAAACTGCCAAAGTCTGACAATGGAAAAGGAAAAAAAAGCTACAAAATGAAACCCTTTGACATGTTTATTTTTGGAAATTGCCATGCTGAGCACTAAAGAGGATGCCTTTCCTCATTCATCCACGGGTTTCAAACTGTTCTGTTGATGGGCTGCTGACATGGTCCTTTGGAAAGGCCGTGGCATGCATGCTGGGTTGAAGTTTCACCTGTGAGCAGAAACTCTTCATGAGGGAGCTAGTCATTCAGAAAAATAGGTCTGCCCTCGCTGTTAAAGGAAGATTAAAGCCGTTTCTTCTGTGGTTAACTTGCAGAATGATTATGACAAGACTATTTTGAATTACTGTCATAGTAGTTTTAAGAGTGGTGATTTTTCAGCAATTTCTGAATTGTAATTGGAATTTACACCTTATAATTTGTGGTTAGAATTTACATTGGTGATATTGTGTGATAATGTGATGGAAGAGCACATAACTAAATTCTGGTTAGGGGTTGTTTTATTTAAACATTTGAGCTTTCAAGTAGTTTAATGCATACAATGTTACTCATAAAATGTGGATAATAACTTTCACACAACACAACAAGAAGCTGAATGGGCCTTTCATCTGTGTGGTGTGGATTGGTGTATGTGTCTGAGGGTCCACTTATAAATAATTTCTATGCCATTACCCGCTTTCCCTTGAAATTCACTCCACAACCGGTATTGTAAATTAAAGTAACACATTCAAATGTATTGCGCGTGTCTGCCCTTTACAAGCTCTTGGTTTAACACATTGAGAGAATGCAAATACTGTTAAATTTACAATTAAGGCTTTTCTACTGGTTACAGCTTTATCTTTCAGAAATACGCATATGGCTTTCTCTAATATTAACACTAATGTCTTATATCTGGAAATTAAATGCATCAGAGGTTATGAAGACAAAATGGGGGATGCAATTGATTGTATTTTCATAAAGATGTTAGAAAACTAGATATTTTATAGAAAACCATTAAGTTTCAGTTTTTTGCAAGTGCAACGATAATCCTAGTGTTTGTTAAGCAGCTGCTGCTCAAAGCGTTTTGTAGGGAGGTATATACTTTTGATTGTACACAGATGTCTGACTAATGTTTTAATCCCACCATCAAAATGGGAAGTTGTAGCGGAGAACAGGGGTTCTGTTACCGATCGTACGTTAGTGCGTGCAAATTGCGAGCTTTTGCACAGCAAATATCGGTATTCTCAGAACCCCCTATCTCCGCTAAAAGCGCAGTGGTGTTCTCCTTCAGATTGTCCAGTATTGTCTTTTTTCCTCTTGAAGCCAGTATAAAAAATGCATAGAAATGGAAGATTTCAGTTGGGCACACCTTCATCACTTGTTCTGTTTTTTGTTCTTCCCAGGGCACAATGTGGTTAAATGGAAAACGAACGCATAGACCGTGAGGATTCTCCTACCCCTGCTCCAGCACCACAGCCGTCTGAGAGGGTGTCAGACCTCACCGAGGCAAATCTGGGCCGTTGGCACTAAAATGTCCCTAAGTGGTGGCACTGCAGGCGGGAAAGGTGTGGACTCTAATGCGGTGGACACTTACGACAGCGGGGATGAGTGGGATATCGGTGTTGGAAATCTGATCATTGACCTTGACGCCGATTTAGAAAAGGACAAACTTGAGATGTCTGGCACCAAGGATGGAATGACGGCACCGCCGAGTGCGGTGGCGGCGTTGCCGGACAACATTAGGTTCGTTAGCCCCGTGTCTGGCTCCCAGGGCAAGGAAAGCAAATCCAAATCCAAGCGCAACAAGAACTCTAAAGACAATAGTAGCAAAGCCTCAGCTGGAGATGGGGCCAAAAAGGAAACTACGGGGAGGACTCAGGGGGAGCCTACGGGAGCAGCAGCCGGTGCAGGAGCCACAGGCAACAATTCTACTTCTGGGAAAATCCTGGAAAAGGGGGGCAAGGCCTCCCGCGGTGCTCTCAGTGGAAAGAAGGAGAAGGAAGGGGCTAATGCAAAAAGTAAGAAGGACAAAGTCGACGGAGTCCCGGTGGTGGCGATAGCCGCTGCAGAGAAGGATGTTGTGACCCAGGCCCAAGGGGCTCTGGGGAGTAGTCGCAACGCATCCTTTGAGAACACACAATCAACAGACCTTCCAGGGGCTGATCAAATGGGGAATATTGCACTTGAACCTGTTGGGATTGTACCAGCATTAACCACAAAAACTGAACCAGATGAACTAGAAAATAGTACTAATGAATGCAGGACGCTGAAGAAGGTGAAAAATGAAAAGGTGAGTTTCTCTTAAGTTTCGCTATTTGCTGTGTGTTTTGTCACGCCACGTGTTGTTCTGTGTTGCAGTTTGTTGTGTTTTCTGGCATCGGAACAACTGTGGGCTTGTCGTTTAGATTAGGCCCATAATATGGCATGCCTAGTCACTACTGAAGTATTGTATGTGCAAAAAAAGACAACTTAGAGGCTTTTTTTTAATGTTATCTCAAGTTGAAAGGTCATTCACATTCCCAATTTATGTCGGGTGATAGCGGGTGATTTATTTCCATGTTCATGGTTTGATTTGCTTGTAACTTTCATACAAATGAAGACGTTCAGAGACGTGTCAAAACTACTGCCTTTTTTGGTGTTTGACAGCCCGTTAATTTTAGACCTTATAGGGATGCAAGATAATTATTTTATTTCAACCGATAAGATAACCTATAATTACCTGCTTCACATGGCCGATAACCAATAAGATAACCTATATCTTAATAAACTAATTTGTGACCAACCAGTCACTCATTAACAGTGAACAGACTTATGAGATTCGCTGTGTTAAAACTAGGGATGCAAACGTGTTTTCATCAAGCAAAACAAACGCAAAACGAAAACTTAACAATCGATGATCGTTTTTTCTTTTTTTTCAACGTCTTTTAAATCCATTTTATACAATATGTATTCTGGTGTGTGTGATGTTTTGAAGTCCAAATAGTCCAAAATGAAACCTTCGCTGTCAAGTATTGTAGCAGGTTTTACACTGAAACTGTGCCAGGAACATCGCAACGTCAAAACTGAACGTGCAATCTATTTCAGAGTTAGTTCAAATGAGAGAAATATTGGATGTTCAATAGATATTAGTGTGTCTAACGGTGTATACCCAGAGGCGGGGCGTCAGGCGGCAACACTCCTACTCCAACTCCCCCATATAGAGCCATCGCTTGGTCAATACTTCGACACAGCCATCAAATTGCAAAGTACCCTGCCCCAAACAATGGCCAAACTAAGACGCAGTAAACCGCATACGTGGAATATATTTATATTATATATTAGTACTGTGCAGCCAGTGTATGTTGTGCACATACCCTCTAAAAGATACAGGTCAGGTTGACTTTTGATACATTAGTGAAAATAATAACAGTTCAAAAATAAATACGAATAGTCGACAAACAAGTGTACTTACAAACACTCGGGTACTCGTCGTGGTACCGACCAAGTATTTTGTTAAAGATTTTTGGTATTTCTTGCATCCCTCATTTAATCCATCAGATTTCCCTCCTCTGTGAACCTAGCCGAACATACTGCCAGTGGCAATCGCGCTGTCCTCCGCCACAGTGAAAAACGTCCAAACCGGCGATTACATGTTCGTCCTTAATCCACTACGCCCACGCCACACGGCTCTACTTGGGGGCCCAAAAGTGTGACGTCACGACAACAGTGTGCCGCGCTTGTTTTAAGCCCCACGGCAGAGCCAACACAAGCAAGATGGGCTTCGTCGATCTGCTCTGTAATTCCATTATCGCAATAATACGAACGTCCCGCAATCGGCCCATATTTATCGCGCATCCTTACCTTACCCTTTTTATAATAACGATCACAGAAATGGGTTGGTTCAAACCTGCTTTCATAAGGGCAGCAAACATAACTCTGTTTTTCCTATTTATTTTTTTTTGGTAGCTGCTTTTTCCCACCCTATTCAAAGCGTTTGTGTCCCCAGTCGCCACATAAAAGCGAGTCATGGGCGGACCGCTTAGCTATTCACCCACACTTATCTTGTCCACTCACAGAGTTGATCTATCTTTGTGTGTGCTGAATGCCTCAGAGCAGCCCTTTCAGGCTCTCCTGGTGTAAAAAAAAAAAAGGACGGCATTGCGGGGTGTTGCCTGGGACTGTTTTTGTCTGTCATCGTGCTCCATTCTTAATCCCACAAGCCCCAGCAACGCCTGGCGCAGTCGGGTGGGGGAGGGAACCTACGAGCGCAAAACCAGCCTCTGTCGTTTTCCCCCTGCTGCTCTGAGAATGGGCTTGGGGGGAAGGGCGGCCGAGGAGCCTGTTAGATTCCTTAAATCCTGGACACCCTGACAGGAATGCGAGCTGCGGAGGTTTTCCAGACAGCCTGAATGTGGAAGGAAATTTAAGGACAGGAGGCTTAGCCATCACAATGTATTTAGAATGAAAAGGCATCCTCGTGAGCAGCTCATGGATTAGTTGACACTGAATAGGTCAAAAGGGCCACGACTGCGATCACTGAGACGGCCTTTTGAAATCTGTGTTGATAAAATGGCAACCTCAAAACCACCCCGAGTTAATGAAACATTACACCAGATGACTGGTTGACATTTTGCAGGGTGGCGAATGTGCGAGTTTGTAGTAAGAATAAATGACTACTCTCTAGTTGGGTGATTTACGTACTGTGTGCTTATTTTACATTCAACCTGGTGGTGGCTTTTATTTAGCTAACAAGAAGTACATTAAACCAATCCACCGTTGAGAAAATTCTATTAGGAAACTAAATACCTTGCGCTGGTGGTCTTGTTAAAGTTTCACTATCAATTTCTTAACCATGCTAGGCTGATTAGTTGTCCTAAAGGGTGGCGTTCAGTTTGCATTTATCCGTGAGGATCATTCACTTACACAAATGCTCTGCGTGCGTGTGTGAAATGTTACTCCTGTATTGCATTTTACAACCACCACACACACACACACAAAGCCTGTCTCATGTCGCTAAATAAATCACCTCGGCTTCCTTAATACATGCACTAACCCCCACCGTCAGGGGCTGGCTCCCCCCCCCTCTCATTATGCGGGCCTGGAGGAGTGAGCCACTCGTCTGCCGGCCCGGTGTGCTCCTGGCCTTGACGAATGGCTCTCATGGAAAAATACATTGGCGGTGTCACTTGTTAGGAGGGAAGAGGAACGGCGGGGCTGCACGGGCGAGTGGTGTAAGAGCACGGCTGCCACTCAGCACAGCTTCTGATACTCTGCTTGCAGGGAGAAGGGCTGCCGTGAGAGATGGCTCGCTTCCTCTCACTTGCCTGTGCCCGAATGATTGTTGCCTTTGTTTTACAGCTCATTCATTTTTTTGTTGTTGTTGTTGCTCCAGGCTTTTTGAAGGGCCAGGTATAGTGTATAGGCAGTGTGACCTTGTTCTGAAGTGGGAAGGGAGGTTATGTAGAAAGGCTACCATTTTCTACAAACAATGAGGCCCTCAGTTCTACCTATCAATGTGCCCATGAAGTTAATCCCTTTCGTACAAGCCATTCTCTGTTGGGTTTTTATTAACAGAAAATGTTACCTTGAAATGCATACGTTTTTTAACCCTGTGACAAGGGATTTTTCAATTCAATTCAATGCTATTTGAATTCAATGCCAATAGATCATGGCAGAAGTGCCCTTACGCACTCTTCACAAAGACTTTGCTACAATACTATCCCCCATGCGATAATATTTCATAGAGCTCAGAATCAGTAGAATTTAGAGTCACCATTCATCAAGTAGAGTGCAGACACATTTTGCCCTATAGCCTTCCCTATCATGTGTTTTCCTCCTCATAACCTACCAGTGTTTCTGCATCCGTTTAGAAAATTGCCCTGATTCTTGTATAGCTGCCTGTTTTGAAATACCCAGCCCCGAGGAGGCCCTCAGTAAAGCATGCACAAGAAAAGAGACTATTGATACAGAAATGTTTTCCACATGTTTTCCATTAGCCTCTGTCCCTGTTAAACTGCTGTCTGTTTATAGGGCCACAAAAGACAGATTCCATGTTATAAGAAAGGCTACATAATTTGGACAACGGAACAATCTTGTAGTACTGGTAGACACATCCTATGTTCAAAGTTTTCCCTTTCACCTTGTGAAAGGGCAAACTTATACATGCTAACAACATGTATAAATTAGTAATATACAAGGCATATGAACAAATATATTGATGAACAACGTACTGGATCGATATACATGTAATGTACTTGAAATAAGTCCACATTCTGTGCCAGTGACTATTCCCCATTTTTCTTAAATCTAAAATTGACAGCCTTAGCCCATAACTGTCAAGCATAAATATATCAACTGAAATTCCCACCCAACATTGATAATATAAATGTCACAATAGCTTAATGTTTTTCTGACCTTTTAATTTTTCATTATTGCTCTTCGTTGACAACTATAAAGAATCCCTGATAGACTGCCAAAGACGTATTTTGTAATCAACATGGTTTGGTGTCATAATATGCAATCAAATGTTGCTGATAAATATGTTCTCACTATGTGTCTGAGACCAATCGTTGAACCTTATGTTCTTTTGACATTTTAGGAAATGTAAAACGAGTGGGTATTTCACTATATAAAAACAACATACTTTAAGCCCTACTTTGAACAAGGTAAATATAACTATGGTTTACAGTACACATCTTCACTAGTAACTCCCTCAGTAGAAATACAAAGTTGTGTGTGTCTTGCTCTGTATGAAAACAGACATGACATTGAGTTAATATTTGTCAGTGTAGCATGTGGCTGTTGCAAAGCTCTTACAGATTTTATGGTTGTGTCATAAAATGGTGGTCATGTTGGACATGGCAAAATGTGTGAGGATGTTTACTAGAGACTGCAAGAGGAGAAATATTAGCCTGGGCATGCAACTGCAGAACATTTTGGCAGTTTTGGTATTGGATATATTGCATTTGTGGGACTGGGTTTATGTGTGATTGTACACTACTTTTATAGTTCAGCAACACATAAACCTAGTAAACCTACCCTTTATAGATTTTGTTCATTCACAATGACTGTTTCCAGTATAATGAAAAGTGAACTTAACCCCACCCATCCACAATGCGATGGACTCATGGGTTATGTCGCCATAAGGTCCCTCATTTGATTGGAATGAATAGAAGTAATAATAGGAAGTAATGTTCAGTCTTTGGTATCATTTCCTCAGAAAAGAATGGCAATGGCATTCAGTGCTTGCCTTGCTTCTGCAACATGGTTTTTTCCTTGTATGCAATGTTGGAGGAATATGTTAAGATCCTTCGGGGTTCGATTGCCAATTACGGTAGCACTGACTCAGAGTTGGTGCCTGTATTGTTGGTTGAAATGATCAACCCCATGCTGATTTGTGTGAACAACCGCAAGAATGTTTTTAGAAGGTCAGGTCCTTGTTGAGGTGCATATTTTTGCTTAATGTGAAAAATATCACATCATGAAATCTCTGTTGTTGGAGTGTATACATAATACACAGGTTTCATGATTTAAGATGTTGGAGCACCTCCTAGCAAGTTATTAATGTAATTTACACTGACTGTCATCTGATGACGAGCATTTTGTTTAACATGAATAGTTTTGAATTTGGAATTGAAGGCTGTGGTTGCTAGTCTTTTTAAGTTTTCGGTTAATGTTTACTTTGGCCAGGTGGTTTCCTGTGATGTGTAAAGATCACTGGCTGAAAATGTAAACATGCACATTCCTTTGACTCACCCTTGTATTTGAAAAATGCATTTGATATCCCATATTTCATTCGAGTATACGTGACTTACTCTGAAACATTACATTTACCTGCCATTGAAGCACTCTTCATTCAAATGTGGAACAGAATACTCTGTTGTGGGTCCAAAAAGTTAAGTTGGAACCTTGAAATGAAACTACATTGGCAACTTATTTGGCTGCGCTGCTCTGTAGTACTGCTGCACATTGAGTCCTTGTCTAGTACCAAAGGTTGTTATGTGGAAATATTTAATATTGGAACCAGCGTCCTCCCACTCAGACTGCTTGCTCGTTGCTACCTTGATGTAAGAGTCCGACTTTGGTTTGTTTTTGCGGTAATCTTTGAGAAAGTGCTTCGCAAATACGATTCTGATTTTATATTTGCCTGCTTTACTCATTTATGATCGGGAGGGTGGCTTCTAACAATGGCAAAAAAATATTGCCAACATTGATGTTACCTCCAAAACACACACACATGTACACACATTCTGTGAATCTCTACACACCTTTTTTATTAACTTTTTTGTATGTCCCTGACATTAAATACCCTTTTGGTAGCCAAGGAAACTTTTCAAACATTTAGAAATACATGTACCAGTTGCAACCTACAGCTGTTTCAATCATTTCATAGTTTGTTCAATGGATTATTGCCATTTTATAAAAATGTACACAAACACATTTTACTCCGTCATCTCAGCCCTGACCTTTTTGGTTTCTGCTTTGCGGTGCAAATTGTTAGTGCTGAATATTGTTTTATTTACATTTCATAGCAAATTAAAAGGATAAATGTACGAAACGTGATACATTTTTCCTTTGTAATGTGTGTATGTTGTGAAAATCAACTGCTGGTCATGACGCGGAAGAGTATCTCAAAGGCACTTTGACGTCATGAAAGGAATGCTACCTGCATTCAGAGCACAGTGGAAAGTTTACAAACTGGTAGGCAGAGACTGGCAAAACAAAGGATTTTACTCCGTTTCCACTGAATTACTTACCGTCTTATTATGTCTTATTTCAGCAACTGTGATACAATAGCATAGATTGCTATGTTGAAGATATGTAACACAGAAAACATATTACCACGATTTTGGGTTTACCACCCATTTAAGTGCTAGATGGTTTAGAGTCCCCAGAAATGCCTTCACACTGCCCCTGAAAGCTTGCAATTGTTTTCTAAATTAAACATTTCCATTTAAAGTTAAAGAGAAGGGGATAGCTGGGACTGGAACTAAACCAAACAAGAGACTCCACAAGCCTCATGAAACATTCAAACACGAGTGCAGAATCCTCATTAAGAATGAATATTTTGGTTCACTCTGGGGTTTTTCAGGCCAGTCCTACAAAAGCAATCATAGATCTGTCAGACAAAGCCCTGTCATGCTTTGTCTCCCCCCCCTCCCCCCAAGCCCTCAACATTGTCCCCCCCTAAGCTGTCCACTCCCTGGTGACGTGGGTCTGAGTCGGTGTGCTACGAGAAGGGCGTGTGTCGGGGAAGGAGGGCCGAGGGTAGTGGTGGTGGTGGTGGTGGTGGTGGTGGCGGCGGTGTGAGCTGGGAGGCTTGTACGACTAATTCAGCTCATGAAAGACTTATGCAGCGAGAGCAGCTGTCCTCCATTGTCAGCCTGAACATTTTCACGGTGCCTCGCTTTTGCTGCTTTCATGTGTGCGCCGAGTGGGCATGCTTGAGAGGAGGGAAACGGAAAAGGGACAACATGTGAAACAATGATAAATACAGCGAGGAGGTACGCAGAGGCACGGCATAACGACACGTCCACTGGCGGGAGGACACGTCAATGTGTTCTTTTGTCTCGCCCCGCGGTACGAAACATCAGTGGTATGCGGTCGGGCTGTGGTCTAATAATAAACTGGTTCTGTTCTAGCCCAGTGTGCATTGAGCAGGAGAGAGGCAAGGGAGGGAAAAATGGCTGTGCTTTAATGCTAGGCGAGAGAGGGCACATGAGGGGTAAGAGGAAGAGGGAAGGCTTAAGGAAAGCAACGGGGGAGGGGAGAACTGTATTATGAATGGATAGTCTTTAGACCACCCTTCCCCCAACACACACACACACACACACACACACACACAGTTTGTCACAGGCTGCTGAGGTTGTATTTGGAATGAGAGGGCTGCCTGAAAGTTCCAAGATTCCTGAATCCTTGAGGCATGTGGGCTGATTAGCAGAACAAAACCTACACAGTGGGGAGGAGCAGACATCCCCCCCGCCCCCCCCCCCCCTTTCCCTCACCCGCCTGGAATTTTCGACCAACCAAGGAAGAACTAGCTGTAGAGTTTGTACAGCATGTTTGTGGTAATGCAGAGCTGTGTGTTAAACCGTTTCTTTCTTGGGGTTTTTTTGGTCCCGTTTGTTGTTTTTCAACCTCTTCTGCCGAGTTTGTCGATACCAAAATCTGCTGTAAGATGACACGAGGCCATTTTTTGTTGTTGGGAAAGACTTTGTTGTCCAAAAAATAACCGCCTTGAAATGTTTTTTTTCTTTTTCTTAAGCAAAAGGATGTTATCGTTGACGTTTCTAACACGATTTGCCGTTTTTAATTGTGCATTTGCAGTTCTGCCTTTTTGTCAACAGCATCAAGCATTAGGAGGTTTATATTTGTTCGTCTTGGTAGTTTCTACATCTCTAATGAGGTTCATTACTGATGGAGGAGAGCTTTCATACAATTGGAACATGACTTTAAAATGTGGCCCCTAGCCACATGATATAGGCCAACTGAAGATTCATACACATTGTGATGAAATTCTCTTCATTATTAACCTAATTTTTGATTTTCAAATGTTTCAATAATATGCGCTTGGCCCCTGTTTTGTTGAGACAAAAACTTTTTATCTCGCACTTTAATCTAATTATGCTCTCAGTTCTGCTTCACCCAAGGCAAGCGGTTAAATTGATGTACTGCTGCTAATACAACGTGAGAGTCTTCCCTCTGCCAATTCAGTTTCTGAACGTGTCAGAGCCTAAACAACCCAACACAGCCGACTTGTCTTCTTGCAAACCGGCTAAGCCTCTCCAGTGCTAGACGTGATATTATAACGGGCGCATGCAGACAAACCAGCTAATCCTTTTTCTGATGCATCGGTGGGTGGTGTGGTGGTAGTGGTGGTGGTGGTGGTGGGGGGGGTGGGTGGGTGACTGAAGAGGGTTGTCTGGGTTTATCCCCCTTGTTACGTTTTGCCCAATGTCAAAAGGCTATCTGCCAAGAATAGAGCAGCCGCCTGCATTTCAGAATGAGAAACTGGAGAAGCAAGTTAGCTCGTGTGCGCGCTCTCCGCGGTGCTCCGTGTCTCCTTAAAGCCATGCCGAGAGGTCAGCCCAGAAAGGAAAGCTTTTATAGGCTAGACGTAGACCTCTAATCCAGTGACTACCAGGCCTGTTTTTAAACATAATTAATTATGAGCCGGTTGACATAAATAACTGTCCCTTTTATGTGAAAATTGGAAGCATTCATGTCTTCCTGCTTTTCTCTCTCTCTCTCTCTCTCTCTCTCTCTCTCTCTCTCTCTCTCTCTCTCTGAGCATTTGCATTCTGGTTCTGGGTGTGTTAATGTCTGCTTCCAAGCTTAGAAGTACAGATTTGAGATGAGAGGATTTTCTTTGCCATTCTAATCCACGCAGACAGCTAGACCCTTGTCGCTATTCCCCGCCCCCGTTTCCCCACTCATCTCCCTGAATGCAGGGCCTTTCTAATTCACCCTAAAAAGGGTTTCTAAAGGGGATTATGCCACTGATAGAAATTAAAGGGAGAATATGTCCATCCTTGGGGACCGAATAATGTCTGACATTCAGGGGTCTTACGGTTGTGCCCAATTCTAAAGGGCACTCGTTTTGTCCGTGTCCCTGAAATACACAAAATGATTAGAAAGATTTGAATCTGGGTGAAGTGGTTAATTTGGCGTTGGTTTGAATGCTAATAACCCCTTTTGTTTTTGTGATCTTGTTCTCATGCGTTTGCTTGGACCAGTGGTGGCTTTGTCCTTGAAAGTATGGATGAGTTTAACAAAATGTCGATTTCACTCAAGGTTTCAAAACATAGCACCCGTTATCATGCCAACCCCAAGAATAAATTCACAGATGAATGGCTAACATGTGAATGGTGCACACATGTGGTTAAATATGTATAAATCATAAAAAGCCACACGCTAGGACTTCTTGAAGAATGACCTAGTCTTGCATATCAGAATTTAGATTAACGTCTAAACTATGAGGACAGACAACCTTAAATGCAGGCCGTTGGATTTTTCTTTCACTTCTAATTTATTTCGGCCACTGACATTGCCTGCGGGGGGGTCCACCGACGTGTTACATAGAAAGGGCCTCTACTGGAAACAGCCTGACCGATGGAACCACGACACATGTGACACGGCTGACCATTAATCTTGTATCTGAGGACTGATTATTATGAGGAATTACCTTACTTACTTACTTAGGCCATCCTTAAAAATATTCCGGTTTGCCGTAACCCGACCGACCTTGTCAATTTAGGACCGACCCAAATATATATTTTTTTTCCCTTTGAGTCCGACCGACTTGCCGGTTGTAAACTTGCATTAAGACCGACCGTTTTTTTTTTTACTCTTCAAACAACTAATGCAACTACAATAAAACGTTATTAATTATATTACTAAGTATCGCAAATATTAATTGCCTACATACACACGTAGGCTACGTTCTTTCTTCTATATTCGCTTCATTTAATCAATGGTTCGCACTTGTCTGTTATGATGGCTGCGGCTGCAGTAAAGAAAATGTTTGCGGTCACCGTTCAAAGTTTTACGGGTTCAGGCACCATAGCAATAGGTCCTACATAAAAAAAATGCAGTGAAATATCTCAACACCGCTATAATGTGATGTGTCGACTGATGTCAAGGAGACCACTAAACTTTTACGGGTTGGAGACGCAGTCAGTGACGTCACAATATGCAAAAAAATTTAAATTCATACCAACATACTCACCGTGACCAAAATTGTACTTTTTTTTCCCTTTAAATTTTGAAAAAAAATATAGACCTACCTACCGACCCTTTTTTTTTTTTTTTTAATTTTTGGGGTTGTTACTGCAAACAGAAATATTTTTAAGGATGGCCTTATTCAGAAGCACTGTATTTGACAGAAGTATAGTAAAGCTGTATAGTAAAACTTTCCTGAAACAACGTGTGCGTGTGTCTGTCTGTCTTTCTGTCTCAATACTACTGTATTACTAAACCCTTGGCCAAATGAAAAACTCCCTGACAGGATTTTAATAGACTTTCCTTCCCCACACCTTTCATTCTGCAGTCGCTGTTTTAATCAAATCTGCTATTGAGTTGTATTGAGCCTTCACCAAACTTCAATTAACATCAAGAATCTTTATTTTTAATACTGACCACATTTTCTGGTACCATCTATTCATTTTTGGCACACAGAAGCGATTGACTATTCTGAACGATCATTGTTGTGGACATTTTAACTTTAATATAACTGACAGAGGCTCTTTAACCAGAGCAGAGCTCTGCACTCGTTTGCCCTAAATGCATTACTTGGGGGAAAGAGCTATAATATCTTACCAGCATGCGAGTGCAAGAGCTGTTGGGTCTTTACTTTAAATTACCCTGCCAAACACGGTGTTCAGACTGCAAGGTATGTTGGGAGATATTTACTGCCAAGCGAGAGCCATCCTTTACTGAAACCAGCTGAACAGCAGCCTTCTCTTTGGCAGAGTGCAGAGAGTAATGTTTGTCAGTTTGTGGAGAGCCTCTAGCTTGGAAAAGCTATTCGGGGAAAGTGTTAAAGGGATGTTCCACCGGCACAGCCACGTTTTTATAAACTATACAGTATCATTATAGTGTGATCATAGTGTCCCAAGCTGTTGAACGGTGCCCCAAAAACCAAACGGATAAACTCAGAATAAATAGGATCAATTCACTACAACGTCCATCGTGCATTGCACGGCAAGCTTGAGTTGAGCCGGACAATACAGGAATGTGAGTTCATCTGGGTGAAAGAGCAATCCAAGAAGCAGACATATGTTTAGACTTTCATATTTTATATTTCTTGACCTGTGGATAAGATGGGTAACATTATGCATACTCGTTTTTTGCCATTACTTGATTGCACAGAAGATAGAGAGTTGCTGAAGCAGCTATTCACATTTAACATGGAACTATTGTTACGCGTTGTAAAACAGTGGTTAGCTGGAGAAAAAAAACTACAAGCTTTGTATCAATAGACAATTTATCACACAAAGAAAGCCTCCAGAGAAAGGAAAGTCCAACATGGCATCAAACGCTTTAAAACAAATGTGCCATCCTTCTTCATTCTCCTCCGCACTATTATAATATATCCAGGTGCCAGGTCCTCCTTCCACACCAGCCAGTGGGTTTGTATGGTATTGAGAATTGTTCTGTACCGGCTTCTGTAGCTGCTACAGACATTGTAATCCTTGTCTTGGCGGTATTAATGCAAGACCGTAATCCTTGTGTGCCTGCTGTGGTTTGGTCTTGCTAATACTTCGAGTGAACTCGGGGAAAATGGGAGTCCAGTGATGGTAACACTGCAAAAACAAACACCACCATGAACCTATCTGCAAACCTTGGTGCTGCATGTAGACAAGCAGTGCTACTGTATGCATGGAGTGAGATGCTGAGAGCGAGCGAGTAAACCCTAAAGACAGTGGTTTTGTAATGATAATACGGAATTCATAAACATGGTTGTAAAACAATTGTCAAACGTCCATGCGGCACTACTTTATTACTTGAATGAGGGGCTCTTAACAGCAGGACTGTGTTCTCTGGCTGAGATAAATATCTGTCATTCCTTTCACTCAGTAAGACTTGGCTGGAGTTATAGGCCTCGTTTGATCCACAGAGTGGTATTCTTTGCTAGCAGCCATTGTGTAGCTCTTCCGGCTAGCAAGAAGGCAAAAGGAATCTCACAAAGCCAAACTCCAAACTGATAGGCAAGGGAGGTCTTTCCATAGGGTATCTTTCCAAGCTGTTGTCATTTTTGAAAACCTGGAATTTCCAGGAAAACCTAATTTGCCAGGAATGTAAATAGCCATGTTTACATGCAGTTTCTTCATTTGTGAGCTATTATTGGGCAACTTGAAGACCATTCGAATGTTATAAATCTGCGGAAGGCCCCTTGTGTTTCCCTAGCGAAATAGACTAGAATTTTTGAAAGCCCCCTGTTTCCCTCAAAAACAAAAAACTGTGTAGATGCATGTTGATATATGTCTGGCAACTAACTGAGAATAAGGGTGTGCTCAATTGCATATAGTATTTGAACCATAAACGCAGGCCATTGACCTCCTGTAGATTTTGCTCCGTTTGCATTATTCACCGCATCAAAATAACCTAATGCCATAGGTCGTATATTGAACCTGCACCTCTACTAAAGATTTGGTCATATGCCAGCGGGCTTTACTGGCCCTGCTGTTTTTGTTGTCCATGCTGTTGGCTTTCTTCAGACAAGAGTGTTCCATGCATCAAAGTCACCCCTGCCAGAGTAGTGTTCTCTTATGAATGCTGATGTGCACAATGGGAAGTGCATTGGGGTGTCCTTGAATACACCAACCCTGCAATATATGCAATAAAAAAAGAAAAAGAAATGATGCTTATACCATTCATTTGTCCAACCCCTCGTACAGTGGTTTTCACCCATGGCTGGGCCTTGCCCATTTAGTCAGCATTCCAGTCAGTTGGGATTTTTCTTACTTACCATAGATATTGGTTTGACAAGAATGAGGCTAGAAATACTGGCTGACATCATTCCAGTCACCATAATAAGAACAGCAAAGAAAGAAGCTATAGAGATTTATTAGTGAGCATCTATAATTGGGTTCCAAATGCCAAGAGTAAAACGAAACCATCAGTTTATTTTGTAGGCAAGCAAGGCTTATGGGTGAATACAATGAATAGGATCTAGCATGCACAATACATTTGCTAACAATTTTTCAGCTAGCTGCATCACAATCAGTGACTATACATATTGGCGATGGAGTAAAGCCATAGTTAGTTGAGCATGGCCTCAACTAAAAACAATGAATTGTTTCATTAAGCAATTTTTATATGTCTGTGTGTTTCAATCTTAATTATGCATGTTTTGATTGTCAGCGATTAATTAGAAAATTCAGGACTTTTGAGGACAAGCTCACAGGTTCTGTTGCTAAAACTGGTGGGAAACCATTAGATTTTTATTGTTATTTTGGGCAACCCTTCATATTGTGACATGCAGAAGTTATGTGTGCTTGTAATCATCGTCCTACCAAAACATCTTTCTTTCCCTGGGATAAAAATACATAAACAATCTTGCTGGAAATCCTTAATTTCACCAATCTCGTGGACTGAGATGAAATGGAATCAGATTATTTCACTTTGCTCCAGACATCCATATTCAATGTTTTTAAAAGCTCTCTGTGTTCCAAAGTGACTCGCAAGATCCAGTTTGTTTCACTTGAGAAAGGGGATGACAATAATTTCCGGCACAGCTTAATTTCCTGTAAAATGTAAGGGGGCGTAGTTCTGTTAATGGACATTTTTGCTGCTGTTAAAACACCCAATTTGAATTTAGAAATCCCCAGACGTCTGGTAGGTGGCAAGATCGCTGATCGTCTGGTATGGTGATACAGGCGATGAATGCAATTAAAATACTGTGACAATGAAAGTGTATATATTTGATCAGCACACTATTGCCAACATGTTGCGGTTAATGAGAAATTGAGCAGACACAAGGAAAGACAACGTTGTTATTCCATCCTTTTTCAAAACCATCTCATGTATCAAATGATTTATTTACATGTATGGCTATCCATCCCATAGTGGCATGGATGTAGGCAGTGGGGATCCAAGGGGGAAGTTAACATGCAGATGAGCAGGTCTTTATGGGGGAGCCCTCGGTGTTGTTTAGTCCCAGGTGTCATGCTGATCTCGCAATTTCAATTATGTTTTGTAAGTGGGGCTGCTCCTTTCCATCTGGAAAACTATATTATTCAAATGAAATGCATAATGTAAAGATTAAGATGGAGCCTGTTCTTTAGAGGTGCTGTAGGTAGAATTCAGGAGATGTAGAGAGAGAGAGCGTAGGGGAAGGACAAAAGAGAGCAAGATTTTGAAACTGAACAGCCCCAAAACCCTCCCCTGCTCGTATTGGATTTCATGCTCCCGTGATTGAAAGACAAGATGGATTCCCTAAAACAATAAAGAAGATATGCCCTGATTGGTCAGAAATAAGCCGTAAGCAGTCTAAATCTATATTGGCTCAGAATAGAGAGGCAGACGCAGTCAACTCGAAACAGATATTCTCACAGTGTATTTAACTCATTAATGGCTGATGGATGGCTATGCCATTTCTAACAAATTGTACTCAAATAATAGCTCTTAAATCTTACCTACAGCAGTGATGGACAACAGAAATGTGTAATTTACATCTAATTATGTTGTTAATGGTTATCAATGTGAACATTAAGCATCAGGAAATTCTGTTTTATGAAATCCATTGCAATCTCACACAAATTCTAGCCTATTGATTTCATCCTCTTTGATTTATTCCTATTTGTCCACACAGATGTAATGTTTGGAGTCTGTTTTCTCTCCTGGCTACGTAGCAAAGCAAGGTACCAATTAGCATGCACTCGTGCCAGGCTGCTCACTCAGTGAAGTGCCGTTATGTTAAAGGTGAACCTTCTGCTTCATAAGCATTTTGTACTGCTTCATAGGAAAACCTGTGGGCTGTTCCCAGATCCCAACACGAGTATTATAGTAGAAAATAGCAGAGCTTGACGGTTCCCCTTTAACAATGTCGTCAAATGAATTGTGGAAAAGCCATGGTGGGATTTTTTTGGGGGGGAGGGTAATTAGGTAATGCATTTCGTTTTCTCTGCCTATCAAGATATCAGGATGACTTATCATTTCCTTTCAAGATAAGAGAATAGCTTCTCTTGAGATCACCAGTTGATTTGCTGATAGGATATGACGTGACGGTTCTGTGGAGTAGCTTTAAAGCATTAGCTTTTCTTATCAAGTGTGCAAGGCGTACGAAAGTCTGGCAGCGTGTTCCCATGTCAACAAACAAACAGTTGGCCTAGTCACTGTTCTTCATCATTTCATTGATGTAATCGAGGCCTCACTTTGTATCCCAAGCACTTCTGTTATCTCCCATTATATAATTGCTATTCATAAGTAATGCAATACCTCAGAAAAACGTGGCACCCAATTGCTATCGGTTCAGGGAATACAAACCAATTATATGACCTTATGTTGTCTTCCCAACATGGATCGTTTGTTTCAGCATCGATATCTCGATGTGCACATATGCAATAGTGACATTGAGAAGGATGCATTGTTTTTTTGTTGTTATTTTTTTTGAAGGACAAGATGGCTAAGGTTAATTAGATCATGTCATGCTGAAACGTTTTTCCTGTCCGATACGAAGGGAAAACTCACAAGGTCTTGTGTCAATGACTGGCCTAGAAGCCGATCTTTTAAACAGGGGTCTACAGTGCTAGCATTTCACACACTTTTGTGTGTAAAGATAAAAACATTATTTCACATCCCAGGTTGTATTAAGAAGTACCCACTCTTGTGAACGACACACTAGATTGAAAATGAATAAATTACCCCACATGTAGAAAAACATACATTGTCAGTCTTGATACCAATGTTTTGGTATCAATAAAAACATTGGATTATATGGCATTACAAGTTTTTTGCTTCTTTGGTTGTGTAATGTTTGGGGGGTTTTTTTGTTAGTATTTTTGTATCTTATGAATATGAACATACTTTGACTCATCACTCATTCTTAATGCTAGATCCATGCATTTATTCTACTGCTGCAGCCACACCCTGACCACAACGGCCCCTCTTGCATTGTCTGTCACTGCTGTAGGTATGGCTGTGGGATGGATTCGAGTCTTCAAAACGATCACTAGAAACAATTTGCAAGTCGATCAATAGCATCTGCCTAATGGGAACCATAACAAATGGCTGGCTTGCCAAAGCTCCCTCATATATAGGCGAGGGTATCGTCTGTGCTAGTGGATAGCAGCTGTAGCCACTAAAGAGGGAGGAGGGTCCTCAATGGCCGCCATGACTGTTTATTTTTATCAGGGCATTAGCAGATTAGGCACTCCAACTAACAAGGTCATCAAACTGTGGTGGCTGGGAACGGCAGACAAAGGGCCAAATGGAGTCAGAGGGGTTTGTGCCTTTATTTCCTTTTTTTTTTTTCCTTTCTTCCTTTCCCCCTTAATATCCTCTCATAGCTGACTTATTAGCGGTTTAAATGAACCGGAGAGCTCAAGGTTGTAATCTATTTAGAGATGCGCTAACGGCGACTGTGTGACAGCTAACTGTATCTTGCCGGCACGTCACCGCATGTCCTGATTAGGGAAGCGTCTTGGGGACAGTTGAGGGCTCCATCTGCCATCGCTGATAGAATTGTCTTGTTGGTTTATGTGTTTGTTTTTGTACGGCTGCTGTTGTCATATTGAGGTTAATACAAAGCCCGCTCAGGGGGGGGGGGGGGGGGGGGGGTAATAGTAGGCAAGTTAGGAGGTATTGCCTGTTTTTATTTTTATTTTTTCCAGCCTACCCTTAGCCAATGTGACAATCATTGTCGCGGTTTACATAACAGTGATGCCACAACATAATTAAATATGTTTATTGTGACATTTAAACTAGCCCCAGATCGTTTCCCTCAGGTGTGTAAATGCATAAATGCCCATAGGCCTTTTGAAAGTGTGGTGTAGAAAGTACTGCCAGCCGGTAATGGTCGCCCATCACCCTCTATTAAGCCAGACACGGTTCAATAGGTGTTCTGTGAGACAGCCAGTGGTAGAGGTCAATCATGGTACTAAGCCGAGTTAAAGCAGCAGCAGCAGGATGGAACAGGGCAGCGGGTGTTAGCGGGAGCAGCCATTTGCCTAGCCCTATCCTATTCCGCAGACAAGAGTGCTCTCAGGCATGCACACCCACGCACATCCTCGGCTCTCGCACTGCTGTGCGCATTGGCTCCTCTGCCCAACCCCCCACACGCCACCGCAACATCGACTGCTCGCCGCCCTCCCTGCAGCCGCTCCTCGGCTGCCTCTCTGCCAGGCCGCCTCGACGACGTCGCGCCAGGATAATCCATGGCGTGTTAACGCTTGTCAATGGAATATTGTCATGTTATTCAAATTCCCCATATCGTAAAATATAGTCAACTCCCTCCCCCCCCCCCCCCCCCTCCCATACACACACACACACCAATGAACAGTAAACGGTACATGCCGCAAATATGCCTTAAAAAAAAAACAGTAGTTTTTTCTTCTTCGTCTTCTTCTTCTTCTTCTTCAGAAATACTCTGCAACTGACAGTTTGCACAGGAGAGATTGCGGCGAGCTCAGGTTTCGCTCACCTCCTATTTCTTTCCTTTTTTTTTTCTCTCAAAATGTCAACGTTCACAAATGCCTTTCTAGGTCATTCAAATATATATATATATAAAAAAAAATGTGTTGATAGACGGTCCAGAGCCACATATCAAGTGTTTGAAAAGGAGCCACCCACAAAGGAGCCTCAACAACAGGCATACGGTTGAAGGAGAGCAGCCGTAAATAGATTGTGGTTAGGGGCTCTGGGGGAATCTCAAAGCCTGAATAACAACTTGTTTTCCTTCTGTAATTTGCCAGCCTGGAAAAAAAATGTATTTTCTGACTAATCTTATAGTGGTTCTGCGCAGTACATTTTAAGAGTTTGTGTTTGTGTGATGTGAATATACACATTCCTTTGAGGCTTTTGAGATACAAGTCTTTTGAATGCCTGCCGGGTTTCAGTAGTGTATGTATCTCCGCGCAGATGGTGTTTCAGTGGTGGAGTGGTGAGGAGAAAATGCTGAGTGGAACACAAAGGACACCTTCCATCTCCGCTGATCTTACGAGCTCTTTAACTGGCCAAAGCCCACAACGTGTAATAAGCGGAGGAGTGAATCACACGGATTTGGATGGAAATGTAGGTGGTTGAGCTGTTTATGGCAACCTCGTAGTTTGTTGTCAGCCTTTGCCTTTGGTGTGAGATAAGATTTATAAGTACGGAGAGGGCTGGCGACAGAGAAATCCTTCGAGGCTCAGCTTGGCTTATCTCGATTTCTGCTCCCAGAGCAGCTTCTGTCCCTGACTGAGACCAAGTGGGTGACCTTGACAAGAATTTGGCTCATTATTGCAATAGATACGGCTGTTGTCAACTGACCTATGGTCTGAGTGTGTTTCTGAGCAAAGGGAGCCGGGAGGCAGGCAACACAGTCACCAGTATATTTAAACCATTGGATCAAGGCTGTGCAATATAGTATCCTGTACATTTGTTGAACGTGTGCGATACTGCAATAGAGCTGTGTCAGTGGGAAGACGTACGCAACGGTGTATTTTGTATGGATTTAACCTTGCTGTCAAAAATCATAATCCAATTGCTTTGGGCGCAATTTTTAGTTTTTAGTTTTGCTTAGTTCAACAAAAAAAGACAAGAAATACTTGGTAATCACGCTTCCCCAGTACAGCCCAGAAAGTGCTGCCAAACGTATTCAACAAAGCTCAAAGTTACACAAACTTTACAACTGTTGGTAAACTACAATTTGCTAAATAAGTGTCGTTAAGGCACTTTAGCACCGTCTGAAGTGCATGGTGGACTTGCTGGTGTCAGGTTTCTCTGTTATATTGTCAGGCTTTTTCCTGCATATATTTTGCAAGGTGGCCTCCTTGCCCAAATCCCGCCCTCCTTGCTGTATCGGCATGTTAAAACATGGCTTTGAGTGTGAATATAAATTGCCTGCTGAACACTGCGGCGTTGTGGCGCTGTGCTCATAGGAGGCGGAAGCTGAATGTCAGTTCTACAAGCATAGTTGACCACAAGTACATTCTTCTTCGACTTGCGAGAAGAATTATGTGCTGAGAATGTAGCGATGATGATAGGTCATTTCTGCACAAGACCAGGTGGCCCTGAAGCCGCGGAGTCGGTGGTGCTAAAACATGCCCATCTCGGTTTCTTTGCAACTAAGCATATCAAGACATAGAAAGGAAGCCGATTCTGTGCCCCGGTCAAAGCATACCAAGATTCTCATTCACATGCCCCTGATATTCTCTTCCTATGCTGATGGGCAAAGCCCACAGTGCTGTCTGTTGTTTATGTGGATCATATGTGGGCTTCATCACAGAACCCACAAGTAATTCTTTAATGTATTTTTTTTGTGTTAAAATTTGTGCACACCTTTTTGCTTTATTTTAAAATATTACAAATGTGTTTTGTTTACTTCCTGTTGCTGCTGCATTTCGTTTACTTCCTGTGGCTGCTGACCTATGTGAAAACCATTAGCCATTAGATATCCTGGCTAAAGATGGATGAGGACAAGGATGGACTTACAGGCAAAATGTTTCACTTCCCGCCTCTGACATCCTGTAGTGTGGGGTTAACCCCCCATCTATAGGAACCCTGAGGACAGCCAAGTATGCATTGTAGGGATTGTCACGTAGGAAAGGCGATAGCCAATTAGCCTTAATCACAAAAGAAGCCAAAGCACTTTCACAAAATTTAAACTGAGATGAATCTCCGAAATGCAGTCTAACTGCAGCCTACAGTTGCATTTTCCATGTTTTTCCATCATAGTTAAAATTTTTCTTCAGGGAAAAAAAACATGTGTAAAAGCTAGCATATCTTTCATAGCACGCTGTCCACAATGTTTGTTAACACTAATGTCTCGTGTTTGATCGCAAGATTATATTTGCGATTTGCGGGACTTCCGGTTTTGAGAATCAGTACTGCATTGTTTGGGAATGGAACCACATTTAGCTATAGAGGCGATTTCGCAAAAACAGCACACCGCCCCCTCAATGACTACAATGTTGAATGCACCTTCATCTAGGTGTGTGGTCTCTGGCGTTTTATAAATTTGAAAAATTGTCAAGGGTGCTGGCTGAAAATAGAGGACTAAGCTGAATTAGGGTTTTTGTGTTTTTTTCTTATCAATTTTTGGAAATTTAGCTGACACATCTAACAAAAATCTTGCCTTCTAAGATGATGTCTTTGTCTATCAACCCAATAGTCTATGTCGGTGGCCCTGGTTGTTTTATTGGAAATCTGAAGTTCACAGGAGAGAATCTGTTAGTTAAAAAGATGCTATTTAACAATAGTATTTGAATTTGTTCATGCGTGATGACTTGCAGAAAATTGTGCAGTTAATTATTATTTTTGATCTCTCAACAGCTTTAGTATTTTTTTAAGTCTGATTTGTGAGCCTAATGTATGGTATATGACACATATTCTGGCCTACTTATTGTTTTTATTTTTTGGAAATCCTTAATGAAACAATTAAACTTGACGAGTAATTACTTCCCGTTTACTGCTTAATTTCTCAATTGGCAAATATATGCTTCTGTGACTTTTTCATGGTAGACTCCCATTATAGTTTGCCAACCCTGCACACCACACCACCCATCCACCCACACACCCACTCGTGTTCCATCACTCCCTCCTGTGAGCTATGTTGGCGTGGTCATAAAATATAGAGTACATTATGGTGTCTCCCAAGTGCAAGTGGCACAGGTCACTTTTCACAGAACACTCCTGGTTACACAGGGTAGATATCCCTCCCTTTGGTACCATAGTGCCTCCCTAAATTTGTGCCTGTAAAGTCAGTGATTAATGTGTCGGACTACATTGTGTTGATATTTTTTGTATCTGCCGACTGAAAACACTAGCTGGCTTCAATGGACCTCCATGTTGATTTATCGGAAAAACAAAGCCATATTATGCAGTCTTTTCCATCGGTAGTAGAGAGTTAATAATATTTTATTTTGTTGAGATGGGAATTTTCAGCACAAGATCAAAAACGATTGAAAAACATTTTTTGTTCCAATGTTAATGTCATCATTGGTTTCAAAATTGCTCTAAAATGCAGCAACAGGCATGGAGTATATCACTAATTTCCATACCACACTGACATATACATATCTACTTTTGACTTTTAAGCATGTTTTCCATGAAAAGGCATGACTATGAGTATTCTGTTAAAATCAAATTGTGAAGGTTGCACTGATTCCCTCCAGGGGAGTTTACAACACCCAACGGTTGACCCCAATGTACCCCTTTACCCAACCCCCACCCTTCAAGTGAAGCATAGAATACCAGGCACCAGCCCAAGACGGCTGGCCGCGCCAGGGAGAGGAAGTGTGGAATTAGGAGTGGGGGGTGGAGGTGGCTGCAGGGTCAAGCTAAACCCAACCATGACACCAGAAAAGTAGAGCAGAAACACCTGCTTGTTGTGAATCAGTCCAATCCAACCACCTCCTAACCCTAAACTTAGAGCTGAGTTGGTTAAGTTACACATAATGTAATGCTGTAGGAATATTGAAAGTGTTGAAAGCCTCTCTTATTATTAATATTATTATTATTTCTGCATAGAGGCTGGCTTTACCAAGTCAGGGAACAGTTCTGCTTTGATGTTTTTTGTGTGCTTGTTTGCTTTACTTGGTGTGTAGTATACATTTTTCAGAGGTTGGCTTGGGATACATATGACCTTCCAACAGATTAGTGTTCTGTTTCTACTAATGCAGGTTGATTTGTATTGCGTTTTTTTTTTTATGTTCTCACCAACTACAAATTTGGATTGGAACTGGCCAGTAAACTTATCAGGGCCTTGTTCTTGCTATTGTCGCCTGTGGATATTGGTTCCCGCCTCTCTTGTTTCTTGTGTTACTGGGAAATGATTGGAAAACGTATTCTCCTAAAGACAAGCAATTACTTTGATGCAATTAAGCAATGCATTGTAGCTCTCCTGAGCATCCTCCCTCTAATCTCACAGAAAGTGCCACTGGCAGCAATAGCAAACCGGATTTAAGGGTGCTTAAGATGAATATTATTTAGGCATTAGTCAAATCAAAGCTGCTAATGTATTAAGAACAGCAGGGAGATAATGTAGGCACTTGAGCTGTCTTTCATCCAGAAAGTCCATAGAAAAAATTTAGCTGTAGGAATTCTGTCAACTTAAATAGATGGGACCATCATTTTTTAGTGTTTTGTCTTTGCATCGTAATTGAGTCAACTGCATGTTTAGCACCTCATTGGCATCTTTTAAAGATTCTGATTCAACAGCACATTACACAAGGAAATTATGCAATTACTTTTAAGGAGGCCGGCACCCAACCACTTGTGGATTGGTTTACATTTAGTCTCAGAAATCAGACTTTACATTAATAACCTAATGCCTGGGTATTTGCAAGTACTTCATGATATGATACACATAAAATGCACATCGCGATACATTGCAATACTCAATTTACCGACAAGTAAAAAAGAAAAGAAATGTCTGAAAATACAGCCTGCTGTGCCATCTGTTACCAGTTTTATTACCATTTATTTCAAATCAAGTCCAGACTTTTGATGTAAACGTGGACGTTGCAATTCTTTTATCCTTGAAAGGCTTACTCCTCTCTAAACATGTGTGTTTACAGCCTACAGCCCTGCCCCAGAATGAACAAAATCTGAAAGCTTTTACTTTAAAGGTGGGGTGAAAGGATTATTGCTCATTTTAAAAAATACATGTTTATGTATCTCTTCTATGTAAACATAAATTCTTTAACGTTTTGTGTTATTTCCACGTGAGTGCAAAATGTCAAGCAAGTAACATGAACATGGCTTTCTAGATAATGTTTTTGCTTGCAATATAAGCATGTGTAGTTTGGGTACTTTTGATCTTTAGAAACATTTTTACTATAGCCAAAAATTAAAATCACCCATTTAACCCGATTGGCCGGTATTATGAAGTCAAATGTGACATTTCTCAGGGCAGTTCTCATCATGCATGGCTTATGTTGCAGCCATGAGCAGCCCAAACAAGCAACCCAGGGTTTCTGAAGGCTCCATTGTATTCACTATGCTTTCCACTTAACAGCTGAAATGAGTTCCCAAAAATTATAACTCCAGGCATAAATAGAGATTCATGCACTGTAATTTGGAGAAAAAAAAATCCTACTGTGAGGAGGCATATTCAAACATTAAGGAATCACACATACTTGATACATGATGATAAAATGTGCTATGTAGTTTCATTCAAAGAACAACAACAATGAGTTGCAGTGACGGTAGCATCTTTGTTTTAGTTGATGTCGCCTGGTGGATTACCTTTTTTGTGTACATTTTCCTAAATTGCCACTTATTCATTAATTTAACTGCTTCATACCCAACTCTGCTTTGTCAGGGTGCCTTTTACCCTATGTCCGTATGTTGTGTGTTTCTGTACTGGCTATGATGTCATTGGTAGCATGGGAACCGTCCCTCTACAACACCTGTTATCCTCTCATAGGTAGCGGCAGACGTCTGGACAGGTAAAGCAGCTTCATCCCGCGATGCTGGGGAGCCCGTTTCCTTTGTTTACCATTCTTTTTATCCCTTCAGTGGATTGGCCTTTGAAATCGTAGGCTTCTGGCACTTCTCGTTGGTGTTGTCGCTGTGACATGCTTATCCAAAAGGGTTTTCTTTTCCCCTGCTCAGATCTAGAGCAAATGTGATAGCATTGCTTGCCTTGGTAACGTTAAGTCGTAATTTGCAGCTGTTGCCAAGGGCTGCGAGATGAAAGGAGTCTCAGTGCTGCATATGGTGGCGTCGTCTCTCAAGACTGTTTTCATGTTTGTAATCTCAGATTTAACTAAACTATTTCTAGTCTTCACATGACTGTTGCATCATTACGTATGAGGAATGGCAGTGTTACAACAAAGGATTGTGGTGCTTGTAGTCTTTATCTGGTCTTCTTAATGAATGTTATGAGACTATGTTTGACACATCTACCTGTTGTTCTGTGTTTGGCACAAAGCCTATAGTGTTTTTTCCTGGACATTTGCTGTGTAAAATAAGAAGCCTGGCTTATGTATTTCTGCTCTAAAGAGGTTGTTGGTAATGGCTGAATGA
The DNA here is from genome assembly GCA_036785325.1 of Urophycis tenuis. Classification (NCBI taxonomy): domain Eukaryota; kingdom Metazoa; phylum Chordata; class Actinopteri; order Gadiformes; family Phycidae; genus Urophycis; species Urophycis tenuis. Next base: position 8,241,576 of record JAXIVH010000005.1, on the reverse strand, counting down.
TTTCATCATGGCTTTCTTTCCTTTGTTCATTATTCATGTGTGGTTTTGCTTCGCGTAAAGCCTACAATTCGCACTTGAAACTGAAAAGAGTTGCCTAGAAACCGAGAGTGCCTTTTGCCCGTCGACGCGGCACAATCCCTGCGAGGATGTTCCTGTTATGTGTTCTGGTTCTGTGATTACGATACACTAAAAAGAGAGAGAGGTGTCGTGCTTTTATCAAAAACATTTTTGTGACTGTGTGACGGGGGTGGGGTTACAGTTTTTTATCACAGTTTTGCTTTCACTTGGGTTTTTTTTTCTCATTGTTACAACATAAACAATAAACTGATATAAACTGTATGTTATTCAAATATTAGGATCATTAGTGACTCCCCCTGTTCTTAGCTAGAAGCATCTGGCTGACTTCAAAGGAGTTACAGCTTTCAGCTGTGTCTGAATTATTAGTCATTGATTTGATGCTAGTTATGGTCTTGTGACTTCAAAGTCCTCATGAATAGGATTCAGTTAACAAATTGTGACTGGGGATAGGATTGTATTCTGCTGTACAAACGATGGGATTATCTGAACTAGTTTGAATATAAATGAAGTCTCTGTTCAGGCAGACAATGAGCACTTTGACACGCACGCCATACTTCAGTTGCTGAGAATAATCAGTTTATGGCGATAATTTAATTTGAGCTCTGGTGATCTGTTGAGAGGAATCTACAGTTATACTGTATGTGTCTCTTAAGGAAGTGATGCAAAAGGAAGTTAGAGGAAATCTGTCTTGGCTGTCTTGGCTCTCTTTGGTTTTAAAATATGGTTCCACAAGTTGCTTGTTTGCATTTGGTTGTGTTTTTTTTTCACTTTTAGCCAGGTGCTTGACACTTTTTTTTTTACAAACATCCTGTTTCTTTCTGGATGACAAACTTGCTTTTATCAAGGGACATTTCTGGGGAACAGTTTATGTGGACTTTTGGATTTTAATATTGAGCAAATGCAAAAATATGAAAGAAGGTTTACCGAATACAAATTATGATGGAGCTAAAAACTAGCAGCAGTTTCTTATGAAGCTCTTATGCAATGTACATGCAAAACTTCATTTTATATTGCAGTAGTGTTTTTGTACCTCACAATTTTATAACAACGTATGTATGCATTATGTATGCATTTACCGAGGTATGATTGGTTTATTCTTGGCACATAATTATATGCCCATGGTTATTTTCAAAAGTCGCTACATTGTTATTATGTAGAGTGAGTTAGATTTAGGTTATTTTCACACCAAACATTTCTGTTTGTGTGCCAATTCTGTGCCATGCATCAGCAAACTACAACATCATTAGTTAGATGTTGTGCTGAAACAAATGTTAAACTCCCATCAAATCGCTTTAGCTATAAAAACCAAAATCCACAATTGAAAATGAAACTGAATTGAATGACATCAAAAATGGAAATGCATCAAGCTCATCAGCTTCGTGGATGTGAAACTCAAGTTGTCACTACTCTTTGGATGTAATACCAATGTGCACAGTACGAAAGCACATTCAGCGTGAAAGTGAACCAAGACAGAAAACAAATGTGTTGATGCATGTTATGCGATGAACGTCCTCGAATGGACAGTGAGAGTCACTCATCAATTCCTATTCAGATGAAAAATGTGATTAACACGCTTGACTTACTTATAGGCACAGGCAGATATGTTTGTCATGCCTTATGTTTGCATACTGAGGGAAGCACTGGTAACCCATTTTCCTTACCGCCATGTCAGCCGAAACAACGCTTCGAGCCCCACTACATACAGTAACTCGATTTTATAACCCGGTGTAATTTGTGATGCATTCTGTAACCGGGTTTCAGCGCGGGTAGGATTTATTCAGTGCATGCTCTTGTTTATTTATTTTAGCGTATTTCCGGATGCGTGTGACGGTAATAGGTGACATTAGGTTCATGTGCACAATTAATGAACCCTTCTCACATCGAAACCTCTGTGAACCTGTTTACCACAGTGACATGTACGTGATGATGAAATAGGCCATCCCTCAAAGGAGTTTGTGACTGTACCCCACTATTTCCCCCCCCACCAGACTGGGGTTCTCCCCTTCTCATGCACAGCTCTGTTGAGTCACTTTGCGTTTTCACTGGAATCTTCTGGAATCACTGGAAACTTCTCCCACGTCCCCGAGTCTGATTGCTGCATTCACAAATGCCCAAACAAACTGACATAGGGAGGGAAATGCAACAGGTTTTAGAATTAGCACTCCAAACTAACTTGGAGGGAATACTCCCTTATTAATCTTAATTGTAGATCACTCTGGCCATGGATTTGAGATTTGGGGCAAATCATTGGCCAGATCCCTTAAGCTCAAGCCTTAAGGGATCATCACATTTCCCTAACTTTTCCAAAATAAACTTGCACATAATTGAGGATGTATTGTGGTTTAGTTAATTTATTACACGTTGGGAGAGATTCCTTTCCACTTAATCGTGCGCCCACGGCTGATAAAGAATTTTGTTTCATCAATTTAATATGGCTTTTTTTTTCTTTCCCTTCAACTTTAAAATGTTGAATTCCCCAAGCCTTACACAGGCTGAGTGTGTTACAAGACTGCTCTGTGCTTTCAATGCTCATAGTAAGTAGTCAAAGCCTAAGGGGACCACATGAAAGGGTAGGAGATACTTGGGTGATAGTGGGGCATACCATCGGTCCCCAAATCTTGTAATATAGACAATCTCAACATTTGTTGAAGCTTGGTTTGCTAAAACATGATTAAGGATCCTAAAATAGGTGGATGTGTACACAAACTTCCCATTTAGACTGTTTTGGTCACTTAAATGTAATCCAGCCTTTTGAGTCTAGGAAGTACTCATGTTATTGATTTATTGGCTCTTTCTAGCTGAATGCCTGGAGACCTGCTGTTAAGTCTTTGTTTTGTGGTTTTTATGCATGTATGATTAAGACCATGCCACACTACACCAGTTAAATGTAAAATGTCATTCTCTTGTTTTGCCCTTTCATTCAGCGTATGCTGACAGTTGATGATTCTGAAAACGCCATTTTTGCGTCTGCTCTGTGGGTGAGCAAAATGTATATTTCTGAAAACAATGACTAATATTTGTGATCCAGACATCGGCTGCTGGCTAAGATGATCTAGACCGGCCGGTTAAAGAGGTCTAGTGTGGCTGCACGTCTATTTTCAAATGTTTTGTCTAACCGTACAGTCAAATATAATAGTGTTACCATCTGATTGTTAGGTTCTTTTCCTGTCAAGGTTATCCCATGTCAGGTTATGCCCTCAAACATTAGTTTGAGTCGTGCAAAGAATGACTGAAAACAGTTATCTGTCCACTTCATTATCTTGGATCACCCACATGAATATATAGAATTACTATGAAATCCCCTGAAATACAGGCAGAGATTTTGGCTCTCGTCAGCACAGCGATGTATGGTCTCCAGTTTTTCTGACAGCCATTAAAACAAAATGTTCGCCTCACATATTGTGGTTTTTCTTGCGCAAATTGGCAGTTGAAACCTCTTGAGGGAAGGCTTGCGTGACACTCCAACATGTTTTGGCTATTTTTGTTGGGTTTTTTTTGGGACTGGGGGGGGGGGGGGTAGCTCTGTGGAGAGCCAGCTGTAAATACTGCAAGGGGTGGAAAGTAGAACAGAATAGAATTCATAGAATTTGGCATTGGTCAAGTGTTGCAGGCCGAGTTCTGTTTAATAACAAAACTCTGACTGAGCTTAATGAGTTGTGCATGTTGAGCTATCCCAGGCTAAGAATTTTGTCAGTCAACGAAAAGCAATCCACCCCGACTACTAGTTAACTATAGTCAAACATCTTGAGTTTAAGAGATGTGCTGTTAAATATTACCCATTAACATATTTTGTTAAATTCTAGTTATTATTCGGGATTCAAGAAATACCGTAATACGTGACATGTCTATTTAAATTGTGCTTCTGTGAGGCTGCTGTTTAGGACAGGGTACTTTGTGATTGGCCTATCCTGTAGAAATATCTTCCAAGGGATTGCTCTACAGAGAGGAGTGCTGTTGCCTGGCAGCTTTGCTGTGAAACTCTGGCAGGGGTACACTGCTAGAAACGCTGGGACTCGGTTATTGAGTCTTTAGCTCCCTGCGTCAGTCGCTGTAGCTTGGAGCGTGAATGTCGTTGAATATCCAATACCATTCCTACTTGAGAAACAAGCAAGACAGAATGTACAGAAGCTGCTATTGTGATGCGTGACTCAAAATAGATGGTACTTCATTCTTGATGGTGTTCCAGGCGGACAGTCAACTCCAATGTTGCAGAACAAACCCATATGAGTTTCAACAGCAATGAAAACTGGGGAGACTAATGGCAATGGAAGCAAGTGCTTATCATAACAAAAGATGGGACTACTTGACTGATACAATCCATTGTCGACGAGAGCCCAGCGACTTATTTGTCGGCTAGTTTACAATGAAGCCTTAAGACTTTAGGAGCCATAGAGCTGTTTATGCATATCTGGATGTGCCGTTGTGTTTACATTCTACGACAGAGATAAAATAATTTTGTTTGCTCCTGCTTTTGAAGCACGACCTGGTTAGTGAATTGATCCCTTTTACTGTTATTTTTGCTTAATGTGCTAAAAATGCTTTCCATTGCTTCAAGAATACAATGAACAGTTCATATTAGCTTGAAGGAAACCCAGAGTTAAAAACAAGTTAAATAATTATCGTGTTTTGTTTGCTTGGATTGTATTTGAGAAATTGCTGTCAAAGCACAATGACATGTAAACTGAAAATGTTAGCTGAGACTCTGCAAATAATCTACTCGATTCAATTGTCAATATGAGCCTGTGTGTGCTGGATGTGGCTGTGGCTGTTCTTGGACCCAGCGAATGCGCGAGCCTTAATGTTTAGTCTTTGGAGAGTTGGCGTTAACAATGCCCCTCCCTCTGAGGCCAGAGTTGATGTCCCATGGGAATAGTTGAACTCAACACTTGGGTGACATCTAACCTACCCCCATCCCCCCAGCCAATAAGTCATAATAACAATTTGCTTCTTGTGACAGACTTTTGAATTGTCAGGCTTCACAGCATGGGACAGCAGTGGCTTGTTATGTGAAATCATTTGCATGACAATTTTCCTCCAGCCAAGTACTAGGGAACAGAAAGTTATTGCTATGAGGGTTCATGTGGTGGCATATTTATTGGGGGTTTTGAATGATTGGTTTGAATGCTTCACAGCTCAGTGCAGACACCCTTTCTTGCACACACACACACACACACACACACACACACACACAGAAGCACACAATGTTTGACAATTCAAAGAATGCCTTGCACGCGGGCTCTTTTGCAACTTCCGCCACCCTCTTGTCCCGCTGAAGTGCGAGTTCATCCTCCGGTCCCGTGCGCGGGGCCCAGTGGCGCCGGTGTCTGCAGCCGGTGGTGTGGCAGCAGGTTTGACAGCTCAGGTGATTACCTGTCCCGTCCCATTGGCGGAGCCCCCTGCCCGCAGGTCGCCCCGCACCATGCATCAGAAGGTGACAGAGAGTGATTACAATGTCATTAGGCCCGGCTCACCGCAGCACCCTGCCACTTTAATTTGTTCCTCCGACACAGGAGCAAGAGCAGCAGGCATTATTTAGTTAACCGTGAAATATGCCCGTTTGAAAGCTGGCAGGTATAAATACTGACACCGTGCGTCATAGGCCGCTGTTAGGCCCGCGTCTTAATAATACACTCACCTTGCCACAATGGTTGTGGGAATGTCTCGTCATGAGTAATGGTGCTTTTGATTTGGCAAGCATTACCTTTCCGCACGTCATGGTCATTCAACAGTGAAGTGTTGTTACTTGATTGATGTGTAATGCAAACCTCATGTTTGAAATAATTTAACCAGGTCAGAGACTGAATTATGTTTTAATGTATATGATTAACGACTGACCTCTTTGATTTCATCATCATTTTTTATAGTATATATAGCCTGGATATATACATGGAGCATAAATAGTCTATTCACCTTCAATTTCTTGTATGACATTCTCTGAGTCTTATGACATCAGAATACCACCATCAACCTGACTGTTCTGCTGTTTGTCAGTTGGGCCTATTTATTGTTTTTATTGAAAACAGTGAGTTTGAAATAAGTAAAACCCACTCATTGCTCGGGGACACCACATGTGTATTTATCTATTAGTCATCGTTTGCGTATGAGGTGGTCCACGAAAGGTCTTGATGACAACGTAGCTGTACACCTCCTGTACCACCATTGTGGAGTACAGTACACCAATACAACAAAACGTAGCTGTACACCTACAGGTCGAGTACCACCATTGTGGAGTACAGTACACCAATACAACAAAACGTAGCTGTACACCTACAGGTCGAGTACCACCATTGTGGAGTACAGTACACCAATACAACAAAACGTAACTGTACACCTACAGGTCGAGTACCACCATTGTGGAGTACAGTACACCAATACAACAAAACGTAGCTGTACACCTACAGGTAGAGTACCACCATTGTGGAGTACAGTACACCAATACAACAAAATGTAGCTGTACACCTACAGGCGAAGTACCACCATTGTGGAGTACACGAATACAACAAAATGTAGCTGTACACCTACAGGCGAAGTACCACCATTGTGGAGTACAGTACACCAATACAACAAAACGTATCTGTACACCTACAGGTCGAGTACCACCATTGTGGAGTACAGTACACCAATACAACAAAACGTATCTGTACACCTCCTGTACCACCATTGTAGAGTACAGTACACCAATACAACAAAACGTAGGTGTACACCTACAGGTCGAGTATCACCATTGTGGAGTACAGTACACCAATACAACAAAACGCAGCTGTACACCTCCTGTACCACCATTGTGTAGTACAGTACACCAATACAACAAAACGCAGCTGTACACCTCCTGTACCACCATTGTGTAGTACAGTACACCAATACAACAAAACGTAGTCCGTTCTGACTGTGTTGCGCAAAGCCACGTCTTCCTGTCCGGCCCTGTCCAGTACTGCTTGAGTTCAAATTTAGCGCATTACCAAGTCGTTGCTACTTGCATTACATTGCCTATCGGTGGTGCAGCCAAGTTCAGCAAACTTGCTAGTTTGAAACGAACGAGTGGTAAATAAGGACCTGATAAGGAGTTCACGCACAGACTTTGCTTAGTAACGGGTTTATCTACCAAGGCTGTGGGAGAGCAAAGGGTTTGTGTGTGTGTGTGTGTGTGTGTGGGTGGGGGGTTTGAGTAAAACCACAGTGCTTGTCCAGACCAGTTGACCCCCCAACCTCCTGCATGCTAATCACATCTCTCTGTGGAAGGTCAAAGGGAGTTATCCACATGGCAGCCGCTGCTGCCCGAGGCGCATCGGTTTACCCTTAATGGCCGGCGGAATTCCAGACTGTATCTCATGCAGCTCCGCCGAAACCGTAGTCACTTCCTATAGCCACGGCATCCGCTTCCTCTGTATCGGCCGACATCTGCTCTGCTGCTCTGTTTATCTAGCGGTTTCTGAAGTGTCTCATGTCTCCCTCCCCTCCTCCCCTCCCCTCCTCCTCCTTCTGCTCTACAGATGGAGTCTCCGGTGTCCACGCCGGCCCCTCCCCCTCTTCACCTCCTGCCCGCGGTGGGCAACAGCGAGATCTCCTCGCCGTGTGAGCAAATAATGGTCCGCACGCGCTCGGTGGCGGTGAACACGTCTGACGTGGCGCTGGCCACGGAGCCCGAGTGCCTGGGCCCGTGTGAGCCCGGTACCAGTGTTAATCTGGAAGGCATTGTGTGGCAGGAAACCGAAGACGGTAAGTGATGTGGTCTCTCCCCATGTGCTGTTTACACTTCTGAGCCATTCCCGCTACAGATACCAGAGCAGTCCATCTGGGCCACTCTTCGGGGCGTAAGTGAAAACAGCTCTGACCAAAGGGAACCGTTTTTATTGGTTTCTTTTGGGGGTTCTTTTCATGGTATTGTGCAAAGAACGGGTTTGTAATCTTTCCAATAATGGCGGTTGAATGTATTGATGAGGGATCTATTCTAAATCGAGCCAAAAGGTAGGCTACGCAGAACTCTGCGGATGGCTATTACTCAGTGTTCCTAAGTGAGGCATTTCCAGAGTCTAAAGTGGATGTGCTCAGCCGCCTGTGGGACTGCTGCGGAGCCCTCGTTTACCCAGCATGCATGCAGCCCGCTGTGGTAGTAGTATCTGGCAGCAACTTCTTAGGTGGCCTGTTTTCCTCTCAGGCGCACACAGACAGGAGCTTCTCGCGCCCGGATAACTGCACTCCACAGCGGCGGTGTGTCACACAGAGCAGGGCTGCTTTTCAACCCTGCTGGCGCTTTTCCTGCTTCCTGGGCTCCCGAGTGAAAGTCGACCGAAAAATTAGGGGGAGATTGAAGTCCGCGGCGGCGGCGGCGGCGGCGGCGGCGCTGCCGTTCCCTTTCCTCGGGCCCCCGGAGTCGGCGGCCTTGTTTTCCACCATGCATGTGAAATGATGCACGCGGCTAATCTACAAAGCAGCTTGTGCTCAGTCGCCCGGTAGGCGCACGGCGCCCACACATCCGCAGCACCGCTCGGCGGTTCACAAGAAGTGCATAGAATAAAAGGGTCCTGGCCTCATTGGTATTCCCAAAGTGCACCGTCCTTGCTATTGGTGTGGCCATTTTTTTTTTTTTTTTTTTTTGCTGTTGTTGGGGTTTTTCCTCCTTCCCCCGCTTTGATTTTTGTTCTCAGCCCCAGGCTGTGTCTGATTTAGCCCTGTCTTTTTCTACATGGCTGCTCCTCTCTGTTGCCTGACAGCCAGCCACTCATCCCCCCCTCCCCTCCCCTCCCCCACTGTCTCTCGACAAGCAAGGCTAAAAGATGGTAGCGCAGGGGGCGAGGCTGCTAGCAGGGGGGGGGGGGGGTTGGGAGACCAGGGCGGGGGAGGGTAAGGGTAGGCGGAGTGACAAGGGGTGAGACGGACAAGGCCTGCTCTGTTGGTGACACAATGCCCTTTCTCTCCAACCCCGGGAACCTAAGCGTGACACGGCTCACCCGGCCCCGCTCAGCCCTCCCCGCGCGAGGCACGTCGCCGTTGTCCTTGACTTCAATGAATTGCAAAGTTTGTTCAAGGGAAAGCGTGATGATTACACTGCTTACAGCGTTTACACTAGTGCTCTTGTCCCCGGCGATGTTTCCATGCTGTTATTGGATACAAACACTTTTTAAGCAGTCAAACAATGAGGCAGTGTTGTGGCGTGTACGCGGAGCTGTAAATACCCGGCTATTTAAACCGCAGCTGGGTGTGATATTTCAATATTGTTCCGTTGTGATGCCCGCTTTTTCTGTTTTAAGTTAACAATGGGAACACTGGGAATACATTCGCCCCGACCCGAGGTGTGGAATGGTTTGTGTGGTGTTTTGCATACATGATTGTCTGATCTTAAACCATAAATGAGTAGACATCAGTGGATGGACTTGTTTAACAGCTGCGATGCCGAAAAGTTCATGTCAGTAAGGTCAGCGCCACCTGATTGGGGAAATTATTTCATCCTCGTCTGGCACACGGGTGCTGATGAGGTTGGATTTCAGATTTTCATCTAGGGTTGTCTGGCTGTTGGCTATCTGCTATTAGTTACTCATAAATAGTAGGCTGTAATTTTTACAGTCTTGTACAGTCTTGTACACTGCAAAATACCAATGCATGGAAAGATTTGCTGCATATGTTATGTAGATGTTTATAATTGAGCTTCATCAATATATTAATATGGCAGTTTTTTTTGTTTTTCTTCTTTAACATGTTGAATTCCCCAAGCCTTACACAGGCTGAGAGTGTTACAAGACTGCACTGAGCTTTCAGTGCTCATAGTAAGTAGTCTCAAAGCCTCAGGGGCCCACATTAAAGGCTCGGACATACTTGAGTGATGGTGGTGCATACCATTTGTCCTCAAATCTTGTAATGAAGACAATCATTTTTCAAAGCTTTGTTTGCTAAAGCATAATTGAGGATCATAATGTGGATATTATTACAATGTAGCTGGATGCATCCATAAACTCGATTGCTTTTGGGTCACATTTAGATTGCCAGTTTGGGTCTCTTAAATGTAATCCAGCCCTTTGAGTCTAGGAAGTATTAATGTTATTGATTTATTGGTTCTTTCTAGCTGAATGCCTGGAGACCTGGAGTGAAGTCTCTGTTTTGTAGCTTTTATGTTTATATGATTAAGGCCATGCTACACTACACGAGCTGAATTTAAGTAGGCATTCACAGTTTTTTCCCTTCTGTCCAGATTAGGCCCACGCTTGTGAACTGACATTTTGGAATATGAAACCCCAAAGTTGATGAATCTGATAACGCAGCCTTTGCGTTTGCTATCTGGACATATGTCTGAAAACAATGACTAATAATGTTAGCTGGGTCAGATGATTCTGATTGGCTGGATTGGTGTTGGTATCTCAGGTGAACTGATTGTGTTCCATGCATTAGTCAGACCCATATAATTCTGCATTTAAGTTTCAAATAGTGCAAGCTAAATAACATACTAGCATTTTACAAGATAACAAAAACAACGAAGAAATACAAATATTCCTGCAAGTCATCCTCAAAATACGTGATCTTCAAATCTGCTGGCCAACTGACATGGTGCTGCTAGCTAATTTGCAGAAACAGTTGCTCAGTATTTTCATGGAAAAATACTAACGTTGGTAAAACAAGATCCGACATGTCTTCTTGCCTGTGTGGGACTATGTTTAGATGCTTTCCCGTTGCCAGGTCTTTTCTATTTACGGGAGTCGTAAGGGGATGTTTTCATTCCATGTGAATCTTCTGTCAACTATGGCACTTGACCGATTCCCTTCCAGGTGTGACCCGGGTATTCCTCCGCTTGGACCATTTATGAATATAGGAGCGCCCAAAAAATATCGAAAGGCAAAAGTTTGTATTTTGAGACAGAATCGCTGCAACACCACGGCCACTCGAGAATCGTATGTTTCTGAACATGGCCACAGTATAAGCAGGGATAATCCACCTCTAGGTGTGTGCCGAAAAATAATGCACTCATCTTCCCTCAGCCCCGCGTCACGTCATTCTTTATTTATTGAAGAGCGGCACACCTGCTCGTGGTACATCCCCGACATATTTTGTATTCCAAAAAAATGCATAATTCAATACAAAAATGCGAGGTCGGTCCCTGCGGCCCGCCTCTCGTCCACATTCCAGAGGAGGACTGCGGGATTACGGCGTTTACGTTTACGGCCCCGCTTAAGCCCCGGGAGGCGGGAGGCGCTCGCTTTCCCGCGTGGGAATGCGTGGCCGGCGACGCGGCAGTGATCGGCCGCGATGGAGCGGTCCTGTAGTGAGTAGTGACTCCCTGCGTGCGGCCGCGCTAGCTAACAGCCCTCTGCACGACTCCCTCTAGAAACCAACCAACCACCGGCGCAAACCGCCACAAACAGCCCCATCCCCCACTCACTTCCCTCTACTCTCCGAGCCCCCCACCCTCCCCCTGTGTCACCCCTCCTCCCCCACCCTCCCACCCCGTCACCTCTGAGACCTCTGTCCTCAACACTCTCTGTGTACACGCTTGGGGTTTTTTTTTTTTTTCCCTTCTCTCTTTTCCACTCTCTACGCTCTCGGCTGTGTGGGGGAGGTAACGGGGGAGGATGTTGAGTGGTCTGAAGGGGAGGGGGGAGGGGGGGTGGCAGGGAGAGGTCGTGTTGGCGCTCAGCCCTGCAGGCGTCAGCCCCCCGCCCCCCACCACCCCCCCGATTGTTATATGGCCTCCAGAGCTGTAAAAACCCAGTAGGGCTGCTGGCGTGTACACAACTCCCCCGCCGCCGCTTCCTTCCCTCACTTTGAAGCCCGTGTGGTGGTTCTGTCTGCGTTCACATGGGCGGAGGTCTGCACGCAGGGGACTGGAGCTGTAGTGGTTGACCGGGGGCTGGTGGGATGTCAAAGCCGTCGTTGACGCGCACGCACCCCTTGCTTCGGCGCACAAGGAGAAGGCATGTCGCCGCGCTGAGTCTGCTGTGTTTTCATGGGAGACGTCCTCCAGCCCCCCCCCGGCTCGCTGACCGCCGAGTCGAGGCGATGTCCGCCGTCCGTCCGCATAAGGCCGCCCTGTCTTAACAACCCACACCGGGCCGGCTTTCATACTGCAGAAGGCCAATCGCTTCTCGCACTTTGCCGCCTGCTTGTTCCCCGGGAGACCGCGGCAAACGGTCTCCTCTTCGGGCGCGCGGCACTGCCGAACAAATGAAAACCAAATGAGGAAATCAAGGCGACTCCAGGCGCTGAGGGGGGGGAGAAACAATAAGCAGAGGCCCGCCAGCCACAGCAGAGCGGGGCTGATTAGCACTGATGTTGAGCAGTTCCCCCACTCGGCTCTGCATGACAAGTCTCATACAGCGGTGTGTGTGTGTTTGTGTGTTGTGTGTGTTTGTGTGTGTATATGTGTGTGTGTGTGTGCGCGCTTCTCACTTAGAATGCTAAACAGCTGCTTCGCCACCTCCGCCTTTTGCCCTTGTGGAAGTAAATGAACAGGCTCCCAGTAATTGTCTGCGCCTCACCCAGTGACACCCAGTGAAATGGATGAGGACAATGGGACCACACTGACCACTGTTCCCATGACAGGTTTTATTTCGTGGATGTTGACAAAATGGCAAAATGACCAAATTCATTCACGTAAGTGCAATTATATACCACCGTTTTAAACTATACATGCGTTCACTTCTGCACTTGTCAATACCCGTGACATGTTTTCTTAACCTGACCACCACATGAAATACGTAAATAAGAAATATGACATGGCATATTGTGGTGTGTTTATATGGCCTCGCAAATAAGTACCTTTTGTCTACATGGCCTATGCAGAGGCTTTGTTTGTCAGCCAGCTATGTTGACTGTACTTTAAAATAACTAAGCCATGTAAGGATGAGGAAGAAGCACGGGGATCAGGGTGATGGTAGGGGCTGGAACCATATGGTATTTTGTGACCCCCCCCCAAACACACACACACACACACACTCCCTCCCACCAACCTCAAGACATAGCAGTAGGTGCTGGTCGGGTCGGCAGACCTGCCTTTAGCATGCTGATACCTCCAAATGTCATTTCTGAAATGCTGGAGAAGTTTATTGCTCTTGAAACGCTGCCCAGAATGCCTTGGCTTCTGCTTGCAGGGCTTGGGGATCACACTGGGGGCCCCTCTGGCCAAATGCTGTAGTTCCATGCCAGTGGCCCCTACCCCCACCCTACACCCCCACCCTTCTCACACACACACACACACACGCACACACAGCCTTGCCTCTAGTTGAGACTTGAAACAAGTATTTTTCCTCAAGCGGCCCTCGCCGAGTTCTCTTTGAATGCTAAAAAGGTACAGGAAGCTTGAGAAAACTGTATTTTGCCGAGTTGACTGTGGGGTGAAAGCCAGCGGTTGATCGTCGCGCGGCTGTTGTTTTGTGTTACCTTGGGCAGAGAGAGTCTGCCCCCCGCTGCCGGGCTGCCGTGCCCTGTTGAACAGCCTCATTGGGCCAATTCAGGAGCGGGCCGCCTGCTCCTTGAACTGCCTACTGCCAACGTCTTGGAGGTGTGAGTGGCCATAATGTGGCCCGAGCACCGGGGCTGCTGAGAGATGAGCCTCTGCTCTATACATGTAAAGTGTTCCCACTGCCGCGCCTCAACTCTGTGTCCTTGGTAGTCGCCGCCGCTGCCGTCGCCATCTTGGCTTTTCTGTTTGCCAAGGCATCAAAATGGAGATTTACGTTTCATCGCTCACTCGCCATAAATCCATTTGTTCTTCCCTGGCGATTGGATCGTGTTTTGGATCGCATACTCAATGCTGTGGCGCCAGCCGTTGTCCGAAGGTATCGCGTCTGCTGTATACCTATCAGCAAGAGCATGACTAATCTCCCTGCAGCAAACCTTTCTCGTAATCTCACCTCCATCTTGTTTTGAGGGGAGGGGGGGAATACCCCAGAGGTGGTGTTTGAGATGGCTGTTCTGGAGAATGAGGGTGGGCTGGTTAGACCGTGTCTTCCCCTGCTGTATTTATGCATGCAAGTCGGTCCATGCAAATCTGGCGTGGCGTGTGTATGTACATGTTCAGACCATCGCGTGCGTTCACTACTGTGTGTGTGTGTGTGTGTGGGCTCCCGTTGTAGTAAACATGGTGATTAATGTTGAAGGTGGAGTGGGAGAGTTAAACTGCGACTGCAAACGCGGCAAACATGTGGGAAGCATACTAATGCTCTTATCCAGCGCCTCCGAGTACTGTAAGGGATTTGACCTTTCACAAAGGGTGCCGCTCCTGTCCAGGGGAAGGACTTTGCATTTTCACACACGCGAGGCCAAACTGCGGCGTGGAAGAGTCTTCAACGTTCGGAAATCCATTTTTTAAGCCCCAGAAGGGGCTGGCTTTTGTGGATGTGTGTTTCGCTATTCACAGAAGTGCATTTTAATAGACATGCCTTCATGTACAGCATATGTTATTATTCCGGAGACTTACACAAGTGTTTTTCGTTTATTTGGTGTTGGGATTTTTTTTAATTCACTGCTGATGGTGGTTCTTCGATAGTAATGCATGCAGTGATCAAAGGAAATCACCTTGATAATGAAAAAAAAGAACTGGGCATTACATGTGTTTATATTGAGCCCTTGCACTGCACCTCACACTGCACTCCCTGCTTAGGGGGCTGGGTTTAAATTTAGTCTTAATATTAACACTCTGCATTCCTGCGCTTGCTGTGGCTTTGGACGAGCTCCCATTCTCGTCACGTGTCTCGAATGCAGACAAGCTCTTTAAGATGGACCGCTTGGAAATGTGCTCACACTTGATTGCTCAAACCTTTCATTTGTCAGTGGCGCTATGATTGCCCACGGCAGCGCCCGGCTAGGCTTTGTTTTCAGCCTGTAATGCTCTGCCGCTCGTATTTTTCCTCATTGTTGCCTCCGCGCCTCCTCTCCACCCAGCCCTGAACAAAATGGGTTTCAGGCTGCGGCACCACTACGCAAAATCAAACTCTCTCCCCTTGGATACCGGGAGATAGCGAACCTCATTAGCAGCCACATTTGCATCAACATCTCACTCTGCGCACAAGGTGATAAGTACCAGTAGCTAAAAGCACCATGATGCCGTTTGCCTTGATTGACAGGGATTTCACCCGGGGACCATTCACATGAGATCCCTGGCAAAATGACGGTAAACCACGGTAAACACGGCACACCATCATTTTGACATTTGCGGGAATACTTGTGTGTGTGATATCCACTCACCGGGCCTTAACCGATCCGGTCACATCTCACGGACGATAACAAAGGCATTTTTACAAGGGTCAGCCGGGGAAAATGCTATTAACCCCTCGGCGAAAGCTCTTTGGAGCGGAGCAGAGTTCAGCCAGTGAACCCGTGCCCCCCCCCCCGACAGAGTTGACCGGCAGCGGGGGGCGCCTCTGATAATGTGTCCCCCGCAGCAGACGTAATGGAACACGCCGCGGAGCCGGCGCGATGCTGCGGCCGCTGACCCATGCAAGCCGGCATGGGTCCCCTCCCCCTCCCCGCGGTTGCTTTTCCCCCTGCTATTAGGCTCTTTATTCAATAATGGTGCACAAGTGCAATGTGGAGTACGGCGCGCAGAACGGCGGGGGCGCCGTTTGTTTGCAGCGGCGCTGAAAGGAAATGAGAGGTGAAATTACAGGCCAATTCCTCTCATTAACGTGGGCTTCACTCAACCAGCCTGAGGAACCCTAATGAGCTTGAGGTGAAAGAAAATTGAGGTTGGCGGGGGAGGGGAGGGGTGCTATCGAAGCCGGGGACCGGGGATTTATTTTTCATACCCCCCACCCCACCCCTCCCCAGGCAACCTCGTTGCCACGCCGGCTCCAGCCCACCCACCGCAAACAAACCCCATTTGAACTCGGGTGGATCTGTTTTTTTTTTTTTTTTTCCTTCCTTCCTTGTTTTCTGACCTACAGTCTGCGTCGACTGTTCAAACAAACAGACGGCGAGCGGAGACGGATCACAGGAGCAGTGTGCACTTAGCTTCCCTGTGTGTAAACACATGATCTACAGGGATAACTGTCCAGTGTTGGAGTTTCACTCCCTCCCCCCCCCTCCCTCCACTTCTGCCGCGCGCAGGGAAATCCATTTGGCGGGGTCTTTGACAGTTCTGACGCTAACATCTCTCTCCTGACTCAATCGCTGGAATGAAAGCTTTCAACAAAGACCACTCATAACCCGCAAAAGTGTGTCTGGAGGGGTTTTCAATACTTCAGGTTAGCATAGATTCCAGGGGGGGTGGGGGGTGGGTTTTTTTTTTTTTTACGCCGTATTGAATATCTCCTGGATTCATATTCAAGTCCACATCCAGCCCGAGTAGATTTCACAATGACGATTTAACGATGAAAAATACAAAGAAAGCTCTCGCTCGGGCGCAGACCTCCCCTCCTTGATGCGTACTAACAATCTCATGTTGCCTGCTGCACAATACAGCATTTTGTATATATATAGAGCGACAGGGAGCAATGTACCACCCCCTGTTCTGGGAAACGTATATAGCTCCATGACTCATAACCATAGGACAGTCTCCAGAGCTGCCTAGTGGTCGAATCTGTATGGTGCTTTTTATTGGAATGCTGTAGGAAAAAACCATTGCCTTCATGTTGACACCAAGGACTTACAACTGAAAATATCAGATTGAGAAAATGTCCACAAACTGTTATGAGATTCCATCAATTGACTTGGATGTTTTACTCACACGGATGTCAATAGCCAGGCAAAAAACATTTAATGAAGCCTTCTCCACTCTATTATTTAGGGCCCACACCTATTATTTAGGGTATGACAGTTCTCTAGTGAACGGGGTAAGGCAATAAAAGAACACTATAATTTAGACCGCTTGTTTTCAGACTGACCCTGCATGCGTTGTGTGTGTAGTTATTTTCTGTCGAGGCTCTGTTGGATTGTTATAGGATGCTGGTATTAAATGCATCAGTGTAGGTTAATTGAGATTAAACACATTGACATTGAAGCACAGTCTTGAAACAAATACATTTTCTGAATTTGTGTTTCCAAACAATGGCTCTTAAGATGTTCTGGATTTGCAGATGTAACCGCTTCAGTGACGGCAAGCAAAAGGCTTTCGCTATGCAAAGAACCCAACACCTCTAATGGTCCTAATGAGGACATCTGCTGAAGGCTCTGTAGTGGAAATGCTGCAGTCCAATATCTAGAGCTTGCATTGGGCAAAGAGTAATCCAATTAGTATCAAAGAGTTTACCGCCATGTTAAAGCAAGACCTTTGACCCATCATTATCTTCAAGCTGCCTATGTACTGAAAATTGTATTGGGATTCATTTATTTTCATGAGTCCTCTATGTGAAGCTGAATATATTATTCTGGCAGTTCTACATTTCTGAATAGAATAGGTGTTTGTATTAGCTACTTGGATCAAAGGCTGATCCCTGGTTAACACCATATGGTGGGAATGTTGCATTCAAATGAGCAGAGGGGGTGGAAATTTTTTTTTTTTGTTTGGGTTTTTTTTTTTTTTTTTTACCCAAAAGCTATTTCAATGTTGGACATAAAATAATGGAATGCTATCTCGTGAAGTGCTCGGGGATTTGCCACACTTGTAGCAAGGGAAAGCAGCACAGGTTAGGTCCCGAGCAACATGAAAGGCTGGTCATTCATTCGCGCTCTGCCTTGATTTACATCTCAGCACGACCAGCTGCCAGAGCCATTTTGTCTTCGTGTGACTGGAGAGCACAGGAGAGAGGGGGGGGAGGCAGGGCTGGGGAAGGCATTTCAGCCAGGGTCCTTTACATTTTAGAGGAAGCTTGACTGCTGGGCCTCCCATGTGCCACACACACACACACACACACACACCCACACATACACACACACCGCATTCCGCTTTTGATGTGGTTGATCTGAACCAGGGACTGGGATGCAGTGACTGAACGTGTGGGCTGGTGTCAGTGGTTCTGTTTAAACCTATATAAACGCCCCGTGCACTCAAAGCTTCATGCTGCAGGCAGCAAAAAAAAAAAAAACCCATACAAAAATAAGTGAGTTTTCAGCCATGTCTATCTGTGGGAGGGAAAGGAGATGGTATGTTGAGAATGGGTCCTGCTGTTGAAAAGAGGAAATGGGAGCGAGCGAGGGAGAGAGAGAGAGAGAGAGAATGTGGTGAGCCAGGAAGGTTTCCTGAGCTAATAAAATGCTTGGAGGAACAAGAGCTGCCAGCAAGCATTCCTGTGCCGTTAGATAAGTCGGCTGACTACAGCCTCTGGTTTTCTCTGCAGTGCCTGAGTGGCACGCAGAGGTCACCTCTGATGGAGGCAGGGCTGTTTACATTTAGAATGGTCAGACGGGGGTAGGTGCCTCGGAACCTTTTCTTTCCAAATTAGATTTTGCGCTTTCCTTGTCTTCTGCGTCCCAACAGAGCCGTCAGTTTCTTGTCTGCCACCGAGCGAAAAAGCGCTCTGTCGAAGGCCGCTCCTCAATCACAACGCGGAGGTTAGATTCCTCGCGCGCGCGGGGATGAACTCATTCACAATGACTGCTTGCACATTCACACCAGCCACGCCACTAATCACACGTTGCAGCAGCCCCGGCGAGGTCAAGCGCTGAGTCAGGTTCAGCGCTTCGAGTCAGCGCCTTAAGCAAAAACACTTAAGCTGCTCTTTGCATGGGCATTTAATTCACTGGATTCACAGTCCCCTCGTCCATTGGGCTGGGGAAGGCACATACTCTTACACAGACATACAGGTCTTTTGTTTCACGTAGCGTTGAGCAGATAGGTGTGTGTGGAGCGTTTTGTCTTGTTTTCGCCCTGCCCATGCCTCCTAAAGTCATACAGAGGACAGCAACAAAGGAAAGACTATTTCTCTTCATGTCGCTCTCCTTTAGGGAAATGTTCTCCCCGACGATGTGTGTTATTTAAATGGGGAAGGGATGCGCTGTGAATACTCCCCTGTAACCTTGCTGTGATCAGTCCGCATAAGACCTGCTGCCGGCGTCCCGATACGTCTGGTGAAATTCGAGGCAAGGTCTCCGCTTCCCGACGAGGTCCGCGGTGTCCTGGCAGACGCAGTGTGCATAGAACATGAGTCACCTCACTTCAGGAACAGGCGCATTGTGCGTGTCCCCGGCTGGACACACAGTGGTTCACATTGGTTCACCTTTATGGAAAGCCTGGGTGGTTTTATTAGCTCTTTTTTTGCATTTATACAATTTATTTCCTTTCTAGTGAATCATGTGGTTTTCGGTTGCTCTGCTTGTGATGAATAATGTCTTGGTGGGGAAATGTGCGGATTGCGGTTAATCATCATTATCCACACGATTGTCGTTGTAAACGTGTTCCTTGCCAACTGTGACCTACAAAAAGCACTGTATATTACAGCGACCAATGTCCCTGTTGTGCACTCGTGCTCATAAGAGGCTGTTCTCTTCACAGGGATGCTGGTGGTCAACGTCACGTGGAGGAACAAGACGTACGTCGGCACGTTGTTGGACTGCACGCGACACGACTGGGCTCCACCCAGGTAAAGATCGACAGAGCTTTTACCCTGCATGCAATCTTTCCTTGTGAAATAACCACACGCTAGCAGTGCAAGCCCTTTTGTCGTGAATGTCGCGATGCACGCTGCATCCATACACCACCTTTACCGCTGCGTCTAAAAATGTGTCGGGGTGCCACTTCACATCGCCGCTGGTTTGAAAAAAACTGGAGCTGGCTTCAGGGATTTTCACAGCTTCTGCGCCTTAGCAAGAATTTACTGTCACGCGGAGTAGTTTCAAATGTCAGGGTGTGAAAAAGTGTATTGCTACATGGCTGCCATCAATCATCAATTCTATTTTCTCTATCCAAGCTGTCACTTGGTCTCCAACCTCATAAAAAAGAGCATCCCATGATATGAATCAGAGTAGCATTCACAGCTTGTGGATACAGCCTCCAGTGGCTATCTGCCTATGTGTAGTGGGGCTTGCCTTAGTCCACGCCAGTCTTTATCTCCAGTCTGGGGAAACGGCACACGCTGCTTGCCGGCAAACTGCTGACGTCCCCGGAGGAAGTGATAGAAATAGAAAGCTCCTCTAACAAGCCAGATTCTGGAATCCAATTATTGGGCTAATAGCTTTTCCTCAACATGCTATCAGATTCCCCATCGCATGGAGAGATGTTTTTAGATCATCATCTGGGCGGGGGCTTTGGGTCGTTATAATTCCTGCATGATTTTTATTTCTTTTAATGCTAAGCATGCAGATTGTGCAGAATGGATTGGATCCATTGTCCAAACACTGGAATACGGAGAATAACGCCTGCCCAGTATCTGTGTAAACGCTTGTTTTAAAAAACAATTACTGAATGCAGTACAAACAATAATCAATATTACAGCAGAGCTAATGGCGAGCACAGGCAGCACCCAGATGATTCTAGCAATCATTGCCTCTCTGAGTGAGGTTTGTGATGTTTTATTTGCACCAAGATACAGTTTGCAGCACGACTACATTAGGGACACAATATGAATAATTCAGAAAGCTTTCAGCAGACCGAATATAAACTCTGGCTTGCGATGAGTAATGAGTCTGAATTCCTGCACCACTGTCAGACTACGGATTTATTCTCATTCCCCTGCTGGGGCTCAAATTGTTTGGAGAGGCTTGTAGGGGAGGCTGTGACTCATCCTTGTTACAGATTGCTAACCTTCACTGCTGTGTGGCAAGATGATTACATTACAATTAAAGGAACAGGCCTGACTGCTATTTTTAAGAATTTGAATCATATCTTGATTAAAAAGCACATAGAATTCTCACAACTGTGTGTGGTCTGGCTAATACCACTATTATTATTATTATTATTATTTATTGGGAAATTAAGAGGTTTTTGTAGTTGTGCTTGGTTGGGTTTTGCCTGTCGAGAGAGGTGTTGTGGTGTATGGTGATGAATGCAGTTGAGCGATGTTGTGGTGTACGGTGATGAATGCAGTTGAGCGCTGTTGTGGTGTATGGTGATGAATGCAGTTGAGTGGTGTTGTGGTGTACAGTGATGAATGCAGTTGAGCAGTGTTGTTGTGTACGGTGATGAATGCTGTGGTGTACGGTGATGAATGCAGTTGAACAGTGTTGTGGTGTATGGTGATGAATGCAGTTGAGCAGTGTTGTGGTGTACACTGACGAATGCAGTTGAGCGGTGTTGTGTACGGTGATTAATGCAGTTGAGCAGTTTTGTGGTGTACGGTGATAAATGCAGTTGAGCGGTGTTGTGGTGTATGGTGATGAATGCAGTTGAGTGGTTTTGTGGTGTACGGTGATAAATGCAGTTGAGCGGTGTTGTGATGAATGCAGTTGAGCGGTGTTGTGGTGTACGGTGATCAATGCAGTTGAGCGGTGTTGTGTACGGTGATGAATGCAGTTGAGCGGTGTTGTGTACGGTGATGAATGCTGTTGAGCGGTGTTGTGGTGTACGGTGATGAATGCAGTTGAGCGGTGTTGTGGTGTACGGTGATTAATGCAGTTGAGTGGTGTTGTGGTGTACGGTGATGAATGCAGTTGAGCGGTGTTGTGGTGTACGGTGATGAATGCAGTTCAGAGTGCACTAAATGTCAGATTGTCATCTTCGGGAGGATTTTCTAAGGAGACAAATAGTAGGCCTATTTCACTGTCAGCAACGGGGGTTGCTGACAGTGTTACAGTTATAAGCTACATAGTGCCCAAATACACATTTGAGGATACACAATGATTTGATGATGTAGAATGATTTGATGATACACAATGATTTGATGATGCAGAGTAATGATTTGATGATACACAATGACAGACAGACAGACAGACATACTTTAATGATCCCAGAGGGAAATTGCAGGGGATTTGATGATACACAATGATTTGATGATGCAGGGTAATGATTTGACATTTGGATAAATAACACGTCCTGCTCAGGTGGGCAAAAAAAAGAAAGATAAGAAGCGCATGAGAAAACAGGAAACCGAATCAGAACAA
Organism: Urophycis tenuis; assembly: GCA_036785325.1. NCBI lineage: Eukaryota > Metazoa > Chordata > Actinopteri > Gadiformes > Phycidae > Urophycis > Urophycis tenuis. Next base: position 8,219,604 of record JAXIVH010000005.1, on the reverse strand, counting down.
TGTGATGTCTGTTATGGCCACAGTGACATAGCAAACCCCATTGTTGACATCAAAGAATCATTGTACATTATAGTTTTGAATAGCCATCGATTATGAATAAAATAGTAAGAAAATAGTTAAAAATTGTAAGGTCTTGTTCCTGCTCCCCCAGGTTCTGTGAATCTCCCACCAGTGACCTGGAGATGAGGAACGGCCGGGGCCGGGGCAAGAGAATGAGACCCAACAGCAACACGCCCATCAACGAGAACAGCAACTCGTCAGACAACAAAGGCACCAACAACAAGACGCGCGCCGCCTCCAACAGCAAGGGCCGGCGGGGCAGCCAGACGCCGTCGGACCGCCGCACGCCTCCCAACAGCAACACGGAGGACATCAAGGCCAGCCCCTCCTCGGCCGGCAAGCGCAAGGCCAAGCCCACCTCTGACATGGAGCCCAACTCCAGCTCCGAGGACACCAAAGGCAACAAGCGCATGCGGACCAACTCCAGCAGCGGGGCGGTCGGGCCCGGCGGTCTCTCCATCCCGTCCATCAAGACGGAGCCCCTGCCCCCTCCCCTGGACCGCAGCTGCCCGTCTCCGGTGCTGATCGACTGCCCGCATCCAAACTGCAACAAGAAGTACAAGCACATCAACGGGCTCAAGTACCACCAGGCCCGGGCCCACAACGACGACGACATCAAGCTGGACATGGACGGCGACAGCGAGTACGGCGAGGACTCCACGCTCCACCCGGAGCCGGGGAGCTGCAACGGGGCCTCCATCTCCCAGAAGGGCTGCCTGTCCCCGGCGCGGTCGGTCACCCCGAAGGGCCGCGGGTTCGACGCCCAGAGCCCCTCCCCGTCCCCCGGGAAGTTCGGCTCGAAGCAGAGTAAAAAGAAGATGGCCGAGACGGACGCGGAGGCGGCCGGCGTGCCGATGGACGGCTGCGAGGACGGCCCGTGTCTCACGGACGAGGCCAGCAACGACGGCTCGGACGACAAGAGAGGCGTGGACCGGTCAAAGAAGGCCGGCGCCGGCTCCAAGGCGGACAAGGCGACGCCGAAGAACATGAAGTCCCCGCGGCCCCTCGGCCCCGGGTCCATGGCGCCGCAGCAGATCTACTCCTTTCCGCCCGGGAACCCCGCCAACAACCCCCCCGGCCTAACCCCCATGATGCAGGGCGTCCCCAAGAGCCCCCAGATGAAGGGCGCCCAGCCCAAGCCCCCCGCCATCGGGGACCCGGCGTCCGGCACCGCCAAGAAGAAGAAGGAGAAGAAGAAGAAGGAGGGCGGCAAGGAGGCCGACAGCCCCAAGCCGGCGGGGAAGACGGGCAAAACGGAGGACGGCAAGCTCCCGTACCCCGACTGCCCCGACCAGGGCAACAAGGGCGAGGCGCTGCTCAACGGCTCCTCGGACCCCCACCAGAGTCGCCTCGCCAGCATAAAGGCGGAGGCCGACAAGATCTACAGCTTCTCGGACAACGCCCCCAGCCCCTCCATCGGGGTGGCCAGCCGGATTGACGGTGGCGGCGGCGGGGGAGGGGGGATGCCGCAGCCGCTCACGCCGCACCACGTGGCGACGCAGAACGGCGCCGACAACTCCTCTGTGAAAACCAACAGCCCGGCGTACTCGGACATCTCCGACGCGGGCGAGGACGGCGAGGGCAAGGTCGAGGGCGCCAAAGTCAAGACGGAAGAACCGGGCGCACGGGAAGGCGCCAAAAAAGCCCTGTTCCCCAACCCGACGCCCAACAAAGACTCCCCCTACTACGCCGGCTACGAGAACTACTACTCACCAAACTACGCCGCTCCCAACCCCGGCGGGCCCAACGCCGGCATGCCACTGGGCGAGGGCCACATCAAGATCAAGAGGGAGGAAGACCAGGACCAAGGGGAGGAGAAGGTGAAGGTCGAGGCTCTTGAGGAGCGCAAGGCTGACAGCATCTCTGGCCAGCAGCAGCAACAACAACAACAACAACAGCAACAGCAACAGCAGCAGCAACAGCAGCAGCAGCAACTACAGCAACAGCAGCAGCAGCAGCAACAACAGCAGCAACAACAACAGCAACAACAACAGCAACAACAACAATTACAACAGCAACAACAACAGCAGCAACAACAGCAGCAGCAACAACAACAGCATCAACAGCAGCAGCAGCAGCAGCAGCAGCCCTCCGTCATCCAGCAGCGCTCCAACATGTACATGCAGCCACTGTACTACAACCAGTACGCCTACGTGCCGCCGTACGCGTACCACCCCGACCAGGCCTACCACAACCACTTGCTCAACACCAACCCTGCCTACCGGCAGCAGTACGAGGAGCGCCAGCGGCAGCTGGCCGAGCAGCACCGCGCCGCCGAGAAGAAGTCGGACGCCGCCATGAAAGAGCGCGAGGCGTCCATGAAGGAGGAGTGGAAGCAGAAGGGCCCCATGCCCCCCAGCCTCTCCAAAGCCCCCGGTCAGCCGGACCAGGGGAAGCTGCCGCAGCCCCCAGGCAAGTCCCGGGACTCTCCCTCCGAACTCTCGTCCAAGGCCATGTCGGCCATGAAGGGGGAGGACTCCAAGTCCCAGCAGGCGGAAGGGCTGAAGATGAAGCTGAGCGAGGGAAGCCACCATGGGAAGGAGGACCCCAAGCAGGGCCTCGAGCCCAGGGGCCAACCGGGGATGGAGCAGGCCATGTGGTATAGACAGGTGGGTGTCGCAACTTTTGAAGAGAATGTGCAGCCGGCCACACTGCGGTATATGAATTGGCTAACAAGGCATGTAGTCGGGAAACATTTTATCTGTTGCTTGGCAACATCTTTAAGAATCCTGAAGGTGCCATGTTGTGCTATTTTAATCGGGTTGTCTCTCGTATCTCTAATTACTTGTTGAGCCGGCCTTTATAAAAACCTTGCGATGAAACTAAATGGTACTCCGGGGTAAAATTGTTAAGTATTTCTTAATTTGGTTATAAATGGCATATTTAGCTTAAGTGCTTTCACCTTGTTTATCGAGATGAAGCTATAGGGATGGCATACATCCGTCGTCTTAACGTTGGGTGTGTGGCGTTCCCCGTGGTTCAGTACCCTGACAGCCAGAAGCCCCACGCGGAGGAGGAGCACCAGCAGCCCCAGCAGCCGCAGCCGCGGTGGAAAGACGAGCGGGACCGAGAGCGAGACCGCGACCGCAAGAGCAAGGACGACCGGCCGAGGCCCAAGGACCCGAGCGGCGGCCCCAAGGAGGAGGGCAAAGAGGGGGCGGGCGACCCCCGCATGCCCTCAGAGGACCACCGGGCCATGGGCAAGGACCCGCGCTCCAACGCCCACATGCAGTTCCCGTCGCCGCTGGCACAGCACCAAGGCTACATGCCCTACATGCACGGCTACCCGTACGGACAGGGCTACGACCCCAGCCACCCGGGGTACCGGGGCATGCCATCCGTCATGATGCAAAATTACCCAGGTACACCACACCGCGCCCAAAACACCCGCGGCAGCAGCCAACCGGCAACTCTGCCTTTCGCAGTTTTTTTTTTTTTTTTTTTTTGGTCAAGTGTTGTGTAATTAACGAGTCCCGTGACCCAATTAACCCTGATATGTTTCCGTCGGCAGGTTCCTACATACCTGCGGGCTACCCGTTCTCGCCGTACGGAGTTAAAATAGCGGGCGGCGAGGAGGGCGGCGGCGGCGGCGGCGACAAGTCGCGCGCCAGCCCCACCGTCACCAAGTCAGCCACGGACTCTAAGGCCCTGGACATCCTGCATCAGCATGCCAGCCAGTACAAGAGCAAGTCCCCCACCGTGGGCGACAAGGCGTCCCACGAGCGGGGCGAGCGGGGCGAGCGCGGCGAGCGGGCCGAGCAGGAGCGGGGAGGCGGGGGGATGGGCGCCGACAGGGACCGCGAGCGGGAGAGGGACGCCGACCGCCCGCGCTCCTCGCCGTCCCAGCGCATCATGCCCTCCCACCACCACCTGGCCTACCCGCTGCTCTCGGGGCAGTACGACCTGTCTTACGCCACCGGTGAGTACCGCACGCCCTCCCGGCGCCGCCGCCGGCGCGCCCTGCGCCAGGCCGGCTGTCCTTTGTTTTGTTTTTGCAGCTGCATTCGTTTGTCCAAAGTGTCTCTGCTAATTTGTAATTTAATAGCCTTTATACGGATGCAAGTCCTTGTGCTGTGTTGTGTGCAATGGAATAGGATGTGTGTTCTATTTGTGAAGTGTGTGTGTGTGTGTGTCGCATAAGCGGGGTCCCTTGGTTTTTTTTAAAACGGTGCAGTTAGCGTGGCGCTTTTTTTTTTTGCAAAGGAAAGCGCGACAGTAAAAAAACAAAACAAAACGGCGGCGGCGCCACAGAGACCCGATTGCGGGCGATAAGGAGAGAGAGCCCACCGAGATGGAGCGGAGTGCTGTGGGCCACGCCGGGCCGAGGCAGACGAGTGCACCGGGAGCGCAGACACAGTGGCGTGCATAAACAATGCCGCGAGTGAAGTCCATTACGGTGCACCCAGGCGTGCGGATCCGAGCAGCAGTTATTGAGCAGACAGACCGGGACTTTGTGTTCTCCCCCCCCCCACCCCCGCTGACACAGGCGGGGGAATGCCTTTCTCTCCTGTTCCTTTTTTTAATTGAATTTGAACCAAAGTCGAAATGCCTCGGATACTCTACCCCGATAGAGCGGCGGATGGAGAGAGAGGTTTCTTTGGAGGGGGTTTTTTTTTGTAAAGAGGCCGGCCGGCGCGGCGAGCCCTCACTGCGACACGGCCAGCGGACGCCGTGTGCAGTGCAGCACTTAGCCGGCCCGGCTCATCCGTTCTGAGCAGGTCTTCTGAGGACAAGTGGATCACTGCTGATAATAGAGAGACACACATACACGCGGGGGAGGCGGGTGTGGGGGGGGAACTGGAGAACAGGCTGCAGCTCCCAGCCGGCGAGAGCTACAGCCACCCCTAGTGGTGGCTCGGCCTGGTGGATAATCACTGTAGCACGGCCACTGAGAAAACACAGTGACCCACCCAGACATGGCCTTCGTTTTTTGTTTGAGTTTTTTTCACATTTCAGTCGTTGTTGTTTGTTTGTTTTTTTGTCCAACACTGTGTTTAGGTTTTGGTGCACAGTGCATTAACGCCTCCCTCTCTCTCTCTCTCTCCGTGCCGACAGGTAAACCCGACCGACACAGCTCCACCCTGCAGAGATTCATGTGACTGGATCACATGGGGAGAGGCCAGCCCGGGGGGATCCCGGTTAGACATCAGTTGAATGGTGTTCCTGTCTAGATTTTTAGTTCTTCTGTCCCCAATGCCTGACAGAATGTTGTCCTCCCTTGCCCCCCTCCACCCCCGCCTCCTCCTCCTGCACCCGCCCGCCCACCCACCCCCTCACCCCCCCCCTCCACCCTGTGACCTTTTGGTGAATGACCCCCCCCCCCCCCTCCCCATCCAACGTCTCCCAACCTTGGACAGACTGATATAACCCAGGTTCAAAGCCATGGCTCTCTGCCCCCGGATGGCAGAGGAAACATCAACCCGCTGATAATCTAGTCTTTGCACTGTCAACAAATACAATGCAAAAAGAGAACTGACGGACCGCCCGGACATCAGAGTTGTTGTTTCTTTTGTTTTTTTTATTATTATTATTGTTGTTGTTTTGACTGCATTGTTTTTTTTTGTCATGTGCATAATGAAATTGGCAGGGGATTTTTTTTTTCTGGGGTGGGAGGGAGGGGAGGGAGGGTGTGGGGGGGGCGGGTGTTGGCTGAGAGGAAAGGGGAGTCGAACTAAATAAACAAATGACAATAAAAAGTGAATCATGTTGAAATGATTGAACTATATGTCGCTGGCTGATCACACGCCATTGCCGAGCAACAACAGTATATCCTAGACTTGACGGATGTGTGGGCTGTGCATGATGGGGACGGGGGAATACTTTCTGCAGAGACTGGAGAGCCTGAGATTGAAGTTTCCATTTCCCATTGTTATTGATGAATCCCATTCTTGTTGAAACCTTCCCCCCACCCTCACCCACCCACCCTCACCCCCCTCGCTGTGTTTCAGGGATGATGTCATGTCTTGCAAAAAGACCGCAAACACCTCAGTGGAGAATAAACACTATTCATTCTTTTTTGTTTTTTTTTGTTTTTTTCTTTTTCTTTCTTCCCACATCGTTGCTTCCCTAGACGGTCCTCCTGTCCGGTACTCCGCACTCTGAGCCGCCTGGACCGCGCGGGTCCAGGGCCGGCCGGCCGGGCGTCGCTGTCGGTCCCCTGGCACCGACGGGGCCCGGCGATGACACGCTCGCTGCTCACCCACGCTCATTGCCACTCACTTAGATAAAATGGTTGGCTTTCCTTCAGCCGTGATCAATGCATTGTAAGACTAACTGATGCCACGCCAAGCTTCACTTCCAAGGCGTGATGTCAGACACCCTTCAGTAGCTAATACCAATATAAGCCTCTTAGGCGTAGAAGGACCCAATTAAAAAGAAATGGACGGCATAAAGATTAACTTGGAACGGACTGCGTGAAACGGGGCAGCCTGTTGATGACAGCCCCTTAAAGAGACTTTAAGAAGTCCCACATAAGCCATTCATCCAATTTTGCACACCGAGCAACAAATGCATTTTCAATCGGTGGGGGCCCTGGAACAACAACAACAACATGGCAGCCCCCCCGAAAACGTAGGATTCACTTAACTCCCCGTAATCCACGTGCCATTCACAACGGTTTTACGTGTTAGTTGTCGGGGTCGTGACGGGCATTGGAGACGCACACATCAGCGCGTGAGCGGGGCGTGATTGCTCTGTTCTGATGGAAGTGCTGGTGTGATGGAGCCCAGCTACAGTCACTTCCTTTTTTGTAATGATCTGTCAACAGAGTTGTGTTTGCTTGAGCCATCAGACTCACAAGTAGACAGGGGGTCACGTCATCAGCAAGCTTTTGTTCTGTTTTCCCCTTAACATCTCCTTGCTCCTAAATGTGTTAATATTATTTTTATTATTTTTGTTGGGAGGGGGGGGGGTTGGTGTTCACATTTTAAAACTTGCATATATTGTAGTTTCATGGTCAACGTGATTCGAGATTTATGTCAAGCCACTAGCCCGTCTCCACTCTGACTCCCTCTGAATACACCCACGTCAGGTGGTCTGAGCACTACCCGCATGCAGGAAGTGGCTGCTCTTAATTTGAAGGGTTCCAGGATGTTCGGTCACAGGGGTCGGCCTTGGCCCCACCCCCCCACCCCCTCGGTCTCGCCGAAATCGTGCGCTTTTGCAAAGCAGAATGGTGGTCTGACATGAATCAGAAGAATGTGATTGTCTTTGTACTTAATCTGGTAGGGTAATCTAGGCAGCTGTGATGTTGTCTTTAAAGTCCGTGGGGTTTAGTACCAGGAAGCTGCATACCTATAGTTTTATCAGACAATGGTTGTGACAAGTGCATTTGTTCTCGCTCTCTCTCTCTGAGGGTAGTAATGTTATCTCGGTAGTAAAAACAGAACCCAGTGAAAAATCATATATACTTAAAATGTATGAAAAGCCAGAAAAAGTAATGTTTGCTATCATCCTAATGGAAAGTACTTGGCTCTGTATTTTGCAGGACTGTATTTCTTTTTTGTTTTCGTTCTTTCTTTTTGTTTTGTTTTCTCGTTTCGGTGAAGAGTATATTTATTGGCTGGCGGTTGTCTCAATTGGTGCCTAGCTGAACACTCTCCTGTGAAAAACGCAAGAGACAACTGCTCGTTTGTCCTTTCCTGACCCACCTACTGTCACTCTAAACCTCAGAGTACCAGTCACTACCGGTACTTGCAAGGATGTTTACAATGTCTTCATTTCTCTCTATGTGACAAAATTCAGACCCCCCCCCCCCCCCTCCCCCTCCTCTCACACACACCCCTTACAACCCTTCCCATACCCCCTCCCCCCTTGTCAGGAGTTTGTGTAAAGTGTACATTACCATGGTTCTTCTTTTATACAATACTCTGTAACTTGCCTTTGTAAATTTGGGCTGAAAAAAAATAAATCTTTTTATGAGATAGTCTGTCTTTGGGAGCACGCATGTCCAAATAAAGTGGGATCGATGGAATAGATGAAAATAACTCAAACAAAAAAGCGGCGTCTATGTTGCAATGTTTGCGGTTGCATAGATAATTGCGTTAAGTCAATGTTTACTGTACAGCGTTGGTTATGGGGTCATACGCTCCGAGTGTAATTTGGCCATTTGGCCACATGAGAGCAGCAGGCTACAAATAGGCTCTGCCCGCGTCAACGTTCCTATGAACAATGTGTCAACCCGAACCGCAAATCATATTTTCTAGTTTGATAAACGGATTTTTTTTTTTAAATCCATATGTTCTCTCGCTGACGGATCCATTTAAATATGATGTAGGTATGGTTTGTTTTCCTTCACGGAGCCGACTAGACGCAATAGACTATTAAGATTCTGTAGGAAATCTGAAAGCAGTGTTGAGGAATGAACACGTGAACGTTGCGTTTATGGAGTTCGTCATAATTATGATATAACGCGGGGTATCAGCGTCTGTGGAAGCGTCCTTTTATGCCAGTATTTTGACATTCACATCTTCCACACTGCGCTGATCCGGTGTACGGATGCGTTAAAATAATGCGGCAGTTGTGGGCTAGAGCGATGGCGATTATGTTAGGGATGATTATGTCGAGCATAAATTAAATGTGATTATCATCTGGTCGGGAGGAGGCTGGACCACAGATCCACGCGAGTGGGGAGATAGAGGAGGGGGGCGGTGGGCTGGGCAGCCGGCTACAGACGGCAATGTGCTGAGCCAATGGCTTTTCCAGAGGACAGCTGGCTGGCATCAGGGCGGTGAGATTGGTGGAAGGGGTTCCTGCAGGAAGCGATCGTTAAGTCGTTCCCCACCTTCCCCGGCTCGCATTCGGAAGACGAGGTTGAACCGGGCGACATTTTTCCAGCAGGTGTACATGGGATGCACTATCTACGCAGCTAGCCCCCAGGGCCTGCCGTCCGACCAGGCCCCTGGTCGGGACAGATACTACATGCTGCCCCCGCATCACCGACATCCCCATGGTCACTGCAGCCAGAGGATAACCGCCGACAGAGCCAGGTCAGTGCAGATGGTCATCGCCTTGCAGCATCCGGTCACCGTTGGTCAGGTGCACGAATGGACCAGGGCTATGTCGAGTTAGGAAGGACATGGCTCACGCTAGCATAGGATGCTTTGCAGGATCAGAATGAAACGCACCGGACAACATGTGTGAACATGATCATGGTAGAAATGGCGAAAAGCCCATCTTTACATTAGAAAATGCATCAACTATTCTGGGAAGCACGCCGCTAGTATATCGACGTTTCGTTTGTTCCAGTTGGCTATTCGCCGTGTCTGTGAGTTATTTTGCAGGCTATTCATGCTGGTCGTATACCAGCATTTGGTTCCCTCCACACACCTTTTTTTATAAAGCAGGGCAGTGCCCGCCAGAACAAACAGCCTGCCCGCTATAGGTCCTTCATCATTCTAAGTGGAAGAGCTCTGAAATAAATAGAGAAGAATCATTTTCAAGTAGGCTACATTTTTGTATAATTTGATCTCCTGCAGATCTACATATGGAAATCACTGTAGTTTTACTGCTCTTGCAAATACTGGTAGTCTAGTTGTCATGGCTGAAGGCTAATCACGATATTACATTTAATACATTAAAACAGTGATTCATTGCTGCTACATCAATAGTCATAATGGTAAAATGAAATATTTGATCTATATATAATTTCTCAAAACAAATAAATTAAGATTTGTATTATGGATCTGGTAAAAGTGCCAAATAAAGATTCCCAATCAGTCCGAATCATTTAACATCAAAGTCCAGCAAATCAAGGTTAATTTGAAACCATGTATGAGAATCAGAATCATCAGAATGTACCATAGTACCGGTATACCAAGGTAAGTACCAAATTGTACAAGTATAATATGGTGTGTGAGAACCATGCGTCTCTACAATATGTATCATGGTAAGTATAATAGAGTATTATGTAGCGTGGTACGTACGTTAATACCAAAAGGACCATTTTAAATATAATATTTTAAATGTATAATTAGTGCACTACATTTGAAAAGTCATTCATTACTTTTGAATGTCAATTTAAAGGTGATATTTAAAGGTGGCGCATGTAACGTCACATACCGATTCACGAGGCACCCCGATGGGGCTTCACTCACAACATACAACACTGCGGTGTAACACCACGATGTGTGTGGACATCTGGTGCTCCGTCTGGCCAGCGGTCGGTTCTGATTCCCACACCCGAGAGCGGGTCAGGCACCTCTTACAAAGCTCCTACACAACAACAACTAAATCACGAACGGGTCGTAGCCATTGGGATGTCCCCCCCGCCCGTCTTCCCCGCTGTCCGTTCTGTGCTACTGTAAAACATGGCGGCGCGGAGATGGAACAGTACCCACTCCCTGCGTAGAGCTAAAGGGCTCTTTCCAGGGTAACGACAACACGGCGACTGCTTCATGGGATTATACACCAAGTTGATCATACTGCTATTTCCGATCCTAGATGCAACTAACTTTTACATATAGTTCACCTTTAACAAACAGTCTGAATCAACTAACTGAAGCAAGTGTTACCTCCAACAAAGTACCACTGTGTACTTATCATAGTTGCTAACATATTGGGAAGTGGGCTACTGTACTTAGTATCGTCTGATATAGTATAGTATAGTATAGAGAGTACCATACTGTATTTTACAGTCACTGGTACCAGAGTGTGTACCATGGTCGGTGCCATGTAGCCTGCCATAGTGTGGCCTGGTCGATAAGTTCTTCCTGGTAGGTACCTTATTCTAATATGGTGTGCATAGTCTGTACCATAGTGCATTAGGGCACATCACGGACAACAGTGTGGTATGGTGTTGATACCATGTATCACATAGTTGTAAGTACCATGTTGTACCATGTGTCTGTGTGATGGTATGTGGTGCCATCGTGTAATATTGTTTGGGTCACACTGTGGTATGGAGTAGTGTGTTATACAAATTACCTACTATGTAATAGCTACACAAATGTACACTAATGTTTTAGTGTAAGTAAAATGTCTAAGGGGTGCCCATGAAGCTACAGGTATACCCAGTTGATAGGGCTAACATTGCAACCATGCAGAAAATATAAAGAGTTGGGTTTTCTTTCTGTGGCATTTCTAAAGTCCCAGGATGACATGTGTGAAAGCATGTCACACATGCTTTCACACACAGCAATGAATAGAACAAAAATAGAAGCAGAAGTAGAACTGACAATGTTAAAAAAATAAAAAAATAAAAATAAAAACCCTGTCCATTAGCTGCTGGTCAGTGTTACAGCCTACACAGACTACTCTCCGTGCTACTTGAATTGTTTCATGCAAAAACAATTGAAGTAGACTCTGACCGCAGCCTCGTGGACAGTGTGGAGATGCAACAAACAGCCTGTCTGTTGCCTGGTCACCCGGAACACTGGAGGTAAGGAGGCGATGGTGGAGTGGAGCATAGGTTCAGAGCAAGCACAGCCCTCCAGCCTGCGGAGAGGTTAATGGGTTAATAACCCCGCTGCTCGTTGGGAGCTCATTTCTCACAAGCTCGCCGCAGTGTCCTGCTCCGCCGTGGGGGAAAATGTTTTGTCCGACAAATCAAGAAAAATGAATTAAGTCGCGCCAACACACAACGACGTGAATGCGATCGAGTCGTGGTGGTAAACGAGCAGGTAAGAGACAAACCGGTAGTAAAAAAACAAACAAACTAAAAGTTAGCAGCGCCGCTGAACGCCAATTCGTCTGAAGAAGACGGAATGCTTTTTTCAATGTGTCCGTCGGCGTCGCAACATACCGTTAACAAACCCCATCCTGTACTACACCGAGACGTACCTTCGTCCGAGCGTTTAAAACGAGTTGGCGACGTGTTAACGTGGTGATTTCAAACAACAACACGGTGGACAACTTCTGAAATGGTTTCGTTTAACTTTGGAGACGCGTCGTCTCAGCCTCCCCTCGCTGGTCATTGAACATTGTTTGAAGTAAAAACCGAGCAGTAGCGGCTCTAAATGTGCACTTCGCGTGTAATTCACTATGATTCATGTAGTATACTTAATGGCGTACGTTTTTATGTCTTGAGTTGGGTTGGCTTGCTGTCTGACATTGGGGTTGCATAACCTTTATGTTAGAAACGTGTCGGGTCGATAGCGAGCGAGACCAGCGGTGTTGTTGTTGTTGTAAGCAGCAGCTCACCAGACATGTCTTGTCTGCTTTATTATCACTTTATTCCTGGTGTTGGTCCGCGTTGAGACGAATTGTATTGACGTCGTCTGCACCGAGACGCATCCTTCTACGCAAATGAGAGCTGCTGACTCCCTGGGTGGCTCGCCAGCACACACCCAATTAAAATGGACCACATGCCCTCCACTCACCAAACACCACCACGGAGGTTTAACCTGTCAGCTGCCGCATTCACTAAACGCAGTTGTCGAACAAAAGTAAACTTTTAAGAGATTTTATTTTGTAACAATTTGCTATTATTTGGCTGTGTTGGTATTTTGTCGCCTAATACGCTTTAATGCATTTGTCAGGCACAGGACATTCTCAGTTGATCCCTTTTTATTGGCCTTTTAAACGAAACAACTGCACAGATACCAAGCAACAGGACTTGAAGGACATTTGAGGATTTAGTCCTCGGGGAAAGCTGAGAACTAGAGGGAGAGTGATATCGGATGACACCTGTTGTGACCTGGCCATATTTAAGGTTGCATGGAACGGGTTGTCAGAAAATAAACAAGGGAGAGAAAGCATGGCACACGAAGATTTATGGCTTAAAACCGTCCCAAAAATAATCGCGTGTGATGAAAAACACAAGAGAGATTGGAACAAATAGAAACAAATTGGGCGCTTGTTCCTTTAACAGCGCCGCCGCTGAGCCCTCACTAGATAACCGTTAATTGGATTGGACGATACCTTGTGACACTGCAGAACATGTCCTCCCGAGACAGGGAAGGACAATCAGAGGATGGGGAGGGGAGGATAGTGTCCTATTAGCATTCATATGATGCGCAGTAAACTCGGGAGGACGATCCGGGCTTCTTGATATCTCTCTTTCTCTCACCCTCTATCTTTATCTCTCTCTATCTCCCAGTGCCACAGTGCTAATTGTTTTTTTTTTGGCACTGCAGTGCACTAACTAACTATGCACGAACAAAGGGTAGGCCTACAATGGCAGTATGTTAATTCAAGTTGCCATGTATCTGGTAGTGTTTTAGAACTGATCTGCAATCAATACAATCTGTATCATAATATAGAATGTCAGTTATATAATATACATGTATTCACATTTTATCTTATGCAAGCATTTGTCAACATTGATGACTTGTTAGGATACATGGATGCTTATGTTGGACCGCTGCCCAGCCTTTGATTATTCATCAAACAATAATTTCCTGCCTCCATAAAGATAACTTCTCGGCCGCCTTTCGAAACCGCTTGTCATGAAGGGAAGAGATCTGATGGTGACACTTGACTTTTTGGTCTATTTCTTTTTTGTTGTTGTGTCGCTCTTGCTCTCTGAACTCTGTTAGCTATTGGCTCCAAAGTCTGTGTGGCGTGTGTCTGTGTTTGCCCGGTGTCCTTTCAGATACTGCTGTAAAGTCGGATGTATTTCTGGTTTAATCTAGTTGGCATACGTGACCCGGGCCCCAAGACCTTGGTCAGAGTCACGCGGGGGGCAGCAGTCTGAAGTGATGCTGGAAGCGTTTCACAGGAGCTCATGGCACATAAATAAGCGCTGATTCACGCTTCATGCAAATGAATGGGATCATAGCGGAAGGTGAGCCGTGGACGCAGCGGGGCCTGCAGGATTAAAGAGAACCACCGGGCCAGGAGGGGCTTAGCATGCACTCACTTAATGCTTCTCCCCCGTAATGTTTTCCTGTTTGCCTAGAGAAGACATGACCTTTGGATGAAATAGTGTTCTACAAGGACAAGGGAACATGACAGTGTTTACTTCCCGTCATTTTCCAATCACCCCCCCCCCCCTTTCTAAATATCGGAGGACTGTGTATTTTGGTCGCCGCATATTTTCAGTACAGTGGGCCCAGGGAGGCGTGCGGCTCAGCAGGCCCGGCCTGACGGACCTGGCCTCAGACCGGGCCTCTGCTCGCGGGCTGAACCGCGGTGAGCCACAACCGCATCCGGAGGCGGTCAGGGCCAGCACTGTAATAGGATCTCCCAGGTGTGTGTGTGTGTGGAAAGCCATTGCAGTGGCACACTGTGAGCCGCCTGCCTGTAACTCACAGTCCTCCTCTCGTCACCGGGTACCGCCTGTACCTGCTCGGCGCCACCGGAGAGAGTCGACCTTTGAACCCGACCCCGGGCGCGGCCTGCGGCTCTGTCCGGACACGGGGTGCATCGCGCGGAGCATCAATTGTTGATCGCGAAGGCCAGCGGTCGCTCGGCGCCTTCGCCGCTCCCGCTTGTTCGCGCCGGGAAAAAGAGACGCTTGGCGGGCGGCCCTCTGGGGTTGACGTGTAGCGGGTCGTGTAGCGGGTCTGCGAGGGGCGCGGTGTTCCCACGGAGCCCCGAGATTCCGGACCTCTGGACCCAAGCTCCCGAGTGCACACGGGCTCGCTCTGTGTGCACAACGTCGCCGGGTTGTTTTTAGTTTTTTCGTGTTTTTTGGCGGCGGAGCAGCAGCCACACAGAGTTTGTATTCACGGCATGACCGGAGGCACGCCGTACGCTCCCGTCTCTGGGGACCCGGTGAAAAGGCTGTGGCGTGTTATCTTCCCCCGATCGCTGCCTCAGATCGGTCGGTCGGTTTCAGTTCAAACGCCGTGAGGGTAGATGCCGATCACGTCGCTGGCAAACCCGCGCGACAGAGGAACGTCGTTCCAGGCTTGGATCTTTCACGGGGGGTGCGCTGTTGGATCATGTTTACGGTAAATAACTACGAATTTTGACACTGCCTCTCCAATGGAAATGACACACGGAGGCAGAACTGCTATCGGCCTATCTGAACGCTGATCTCAGCGCTATATTTGCAAAAAAGCCGCACAATCTTTCTGTGACATACTGTATTTACGCACACACACACACGTCTCGATTCCCCTCCCAGGTCCCCAGTCGAGTGGCAGGCCTGGAAGCGGGAAGAGCTTATTGCTGAGCGGGTGTCTGTGCCTCAGCTGTGTTACCTCTAACCAATTAAAGAGACCGCTTGGAGGCTGCGTGCTGCGGCAGTGTGTTCCCATCCAGCCCTGCAATTACTTCCAGCCGCGTGCTAACTAACTCGTTCCCCTCTTCACAGTGGAAAAAAAACACAATGCTCCGTGGGACGGATGTGCATGTAAGCCATCCCTGTCTGTTTTTTTTCGTCCGAATGTTTTCCTATGTGTTCTTATGCAAATGACTCACAACCAGACACCAGCCTGAGACTGAATCCTCGGCTTCCTCGTGTTCCTTTCCGCTCCCTTTTGAAACCAAGCAAAGAGTACGGAGGAGTGTGTGTGTGGGCGGCACTGACCCCTCTGTCTGTCTGTCTGTCTGTTTGTCCGTCCAGGTCCAGAAGCATGACTGAGCCGGAGCAGGCAGAGGAGACGGGCACTCTCGCCACCCATGACCCTGATCCTGCCAAAGAGGAAGACACGCACGGGCACTTCAGGCAAGTCATGCATGCACACATGCACACACCCACACACACACACACACACACACACACACACACACACACTAAAACACCAGAGGGCTCGATCAGGCATTAAAGTGCTGTTGTTCTCCATCACCAACTTGATGTCGTGGTAATCAGCTGATCTGACCGCGCTCACTGTTTTAAATTTAATCTAATTCAGTTTTCTCTGTAAAAATCCCCGTGCTCCCTGCACGTGACAACCCTCTACAATGCCTCCATGTACTTAGCTGCAGTTTAAATGTCAGTGTCTCTTCTTTGTTAGAAAAGCACACATGATGGACATTAATATTATATTCGGTGATTCACGAGGAGCTATCGAGGTTGGGAACAATCCAGGGAGACGAGGACTCTATTTCGGCTGATCCTTTTGGGTTGATGTGTGCTCTCATTGAGAGTAGATCTCTTCAACTGCTACGTAACCTATTACCTATTATAACCCTGCTATACATACATACATCCCTGTCCTACCTACGACATGTGATTGAGATGAACCTGGTGGTACTTCATGGATAGGTAAGCTCACCCAGGAGCAAAGAATGATTACAGAGCTGTGCTTTAGGTTCTGCTGCATGTTCTCGCATGTCAGTTCAGCACCCCACTGTAGAGCGTTACCTCGGCTGTAAAGGAACGTTCTGAGCCATTACACCCGTCTTGGGTTCCACGCTCGAGTCAACCGGGGCGAGAACCCAAAACGTTGACGTGCTGTAATGCATGCCGCTGCACCTGAGACTTTCACAGTCAGCCCGGGCCTCACTTCTCCCAACACCCACACATACCATTTGCATCCTGTGCGTGAACTAGTTCCTCTGTTTGATGTCAAACAATGGTCTCGCACAGACACACACACACTACACACGACACACTACACACCCACCACACACCACACACCACACACAACACACACAGAATGCAGGCAGATATACATGATGACACTAAAGGGCACTTAATCGACACGGGCTCTGTGGAAACCTAATGTGTATGTGCGTGTTGAGGGACATTGTGGGAGGAGACTTCGCGGCGAGGAGCACGTGTGCTGGGTGTGACTCTTTGGGAGGTGGCGTTACCGTGTCATGCACGGTGCATGTCAGTTGTTGGCACACGTTGCCACACGTTGGCCCACGTTGTTCAGTGAAAGTGTGACGCGGTTGACTTGGATCCGAAAGGTGTCTCTGTGAACAACTGTGAACTATAATTAGTGTTTGACAACGTTTAGCGCGGTCCTGATAATGGAACTGCTCATGTCCTTTGTTACTTATACTTAAGCCTAGTTTATACTTCTGAGTAAAGTGCCGGACGACGGATACGGAGAGCCCTCTACGTCGACGGAGAGCCTGACGGAGAGCCTCTCCGTCGCCTCCGTCGGCCTGAAATATTTTTTAAGTATCCGTCACTCCGTCTACGCACAACGGAGACCGCAAGGGCTGCGATTTGTCCTCCAAACACGTCATTTACACATGAATGACTCACAATGAATCACATTCTATCGCTATCGACTTCTATCACAACGTAAACACTGGCAGCGCCATTTATGTATATACGCTTTATACGCTATATACGCTATACATATACATATATACGCTTTACTATACGGACGCATAAGCTCCAAAATGCAAGCCGACCTACTTGAACTTGTGAAACTTAAAAGAGACAGTGGCAAATTGCACTGAATTGTAATTATTATTTTTTTTAGTTTGTGTACGTTTTTTTTTACTTTTAAAAGCATTTCATTCATAACGTGTCCCCTTTTCTATTTAATAATTGATCCCCTCTTAACTATTTTTCCCTTTTGTACTTATTTACTTGCGTGAATGTCATGGCCAGTCTTGCGTAGCGACCCCTACTGGTCAAGCGGGAAATTGCATTGCGTATCCGTCACCACGACGGAGAAGTATGAGGGCTCGAGGGGTGTCCGTAGTTACGCAGTCGGATTACAGATTACGCAGTCGGAGAAGTATAAACTAGGCTTTAAGGTAGACTATACCTTGCATACCTTGCAAACCTTGCAAACCATTGTTTGACTTAAAGGTATAGTATGTAGGATTTAGTGTCATCTAGTGGTGAGGTTGCAAACTGCCCCTTTCCAGCGACATATGTCTGCCTGTAATGTCCTGCAAGGTGCCAGTAAGGACTTCACGATTTTGTCATTGTCTTATCGCAGCATCAAGTAGCCAGGTAGCTAGAGATGAGGTTCCTGATAAGTTAATGAATTGCTTATTTGGTCTGTAGAACAGTTGGTCATAGCTTACAAGTCAGACTGGGATTTGTGAGTGTTAGTTAAAATGGTGACCACTCTGTTTGTCCATTCTGGGCCACTGTAGAAACATTGCAGTCTCTGTGGAAGAGGACCCGCTGCCCATGTAGATATAAAGGGCTCATTCTAGTGTAAGGGGTTACTTATGTAAACATGCAATTATGAGTTATTTATTAATTATTATATCGTATTTCTGCCAAGTCCATTTTGCTAGATGCCACTCAATTCTACACACAGCACCTTTAACGTATTTTATTGTATGGTACTTTACTCAGCAATGGTAATCCAAAGTGAGCTACAATAATACCATTTGTCTTTCTCAGGCTGACATTCACTTAGGGGAATTAGGAGTGGTATTAAACATCCGAAACATTAAACCAAAGTAATAATCTATTCTCTCCCGCTGCTTAGCTGTCAGAAGGAAACACCAGTTTGGGCGGTTCATGCGATCAGCGAATGAGAAATGAGCCAACGCCTGGAACTCTGTATATTTGACAAGCCGAGGCCAGAGGGCATGGCTTCACCCGCGGATACAGCGCCGGCCTCGTTGTTAAAAGATACTCTTTTATTCCCTCGCCACAGCATCCTCAAATCTGCCATGTTTGCTTTGTTAACCTCTCCAGCTCTGGCAGAGCCGAAACAACAAAAGTCAGTTGAGAGACGAGGTTGGGACAGCGTGTGTGTGTGTGTGTGTGTGTGTGTGTGTGTGTGTGTGTGTGTGTGTGTGTGTGTGTGTGTGTGTGTGTGTGTGTGTACGCACACGTAGCCTGGATACTGGTGTAAGAGAGAGCACACACATGCGTGCTGTCGAGGCGTCGGTGAGGTGAGGGGAGGAGGGGGAGGAGGGGGGAGGTGCAGGCGAGAGAGTCGGCTCCACAGAGCAACCTTGTGTTTTCAATAAGCGCGGCACTCTCTCGCTCTCACCTGGGAGCGCCGGCCCACCCCAGAGCCTATTAATAGGCGGCATGCAGCAGGCAGGAAGAGCGCCCAGACAAGCCGGCTCTCTGTTGTCCTCGCCGCGGCGAACACCATGGCGGCGGCGGCGGCGGCATGTTCTCCTGGAGGGCGGCGTCGGGAGCCCCCCGCGTCACACAGCCTGCGCTAGCGTCTCCGCGGCCACAACGGCTGCATTCTGTAGCGCGTGTTTGGCCGCGGTTCAGAATGTTCCCGTGGCTTCCGCGGGGAGGGCGCACAGGCTTTTTTTTGTGAGAATATATATCTATAATCTTGTTACGCTGTGGCGTGCAGCCAGAGCGGAATATTTTGGGAGGGCGGGGGGGGGGGGGGT
The DNA here is from genome assembly GCA_036785325.1 of Urophycis tenuis. Lineage (NCBI taxonomy): Eukaryota > Metazoa > Chordata > Actinopteri > Gadiformes > Phycidae > Urophycis > Urophycis tenuis. Next base: position 8,200,425 of record JAXIVH010000005.1, on the reverse strand, counting down.
TCGTGTTTGCATGAGCAGAGTTTATACGTGTAATAAATGTATGCGTGTAACGCACCACGGTATACTGTGCTGTGTTAAACCCTTTATTAAATCTTTTATCACAGACCAACCTGCTCCTATGTACCGTTGAATGCAGAGAACAGATCTCGTTTCCCGTATGTAGACTCTTTGAGATCGCTCAATAAATGACCGAAAGGTCCCGATTCTCCCGATAAGACTCACGGCGTCCGCGTTCTTCAGATGTGTGTGTCTGCCCCCCCCCCCCCCCCCCCCCCCCCCCCTCCCTCCCCCAGGGGCGACACGGTCACATGAGGCAACACAAACAGCACGGACCACGGGGGGGTTTCATCCTCCAGCGCGGCGAGAGAACTCATCGCTACGCGGCGAGTCGAGCGCACATGAAAGACTGGCGGTTGCGACCCCGGGCAGGTTGCATTGTGGGTAGCCGACCGGCTCTCTCAAAGCGGTTTCCAGACCCCCTTTTTTTAGACGCCATGAAGAAACATGGAACCGACGCGCACACACACACACACACACAATGCTGGGCCGCGGCCCCGCGCGGCCGCCATCGCTGGCCATTGTGAGGCCAGCCAAAACAATGGGGCGGCGTTGTTTGTCTAACAGCCGGGCCTTTCATCGGGGGTGGGGTGGTGGGTGGTGGGTGGGGGTGGGGGTGGGGGTGGGGGCGTTGGAGCACCTGGCCCGGGCTCCTCTCTTCCACAGCTGTGGTGGTAAACAACAGGTCGGGGGGGGCCCCCCCTCTCTCCTGCAGCGCTGCGTGGGCTTCACAGCGGTGCACCGGTCGCCCCGTCGTCCCCCCCCCCCCCCCCCCCCCCCCCCGCCAGCGCATCAAACGCTCTGCTGTTGATGATCGGCCGTTCTCTCTCTCTCCGTGATCTTCTTGTGTCGCGCCGCTCTTCCGCTGGCGTTGGCGCGGTGGAAACGCGTTCCTTGCTCCCCGTGTGGGTCATCCCCTGCACGTCTGAATGTAGTTTATGTATATATGTGTGTGTGTTGTGTATTCGTGCAGTTTACATTCCGAGCTCCCTGCGCATGCGCAAACGCACGGCAGCCGCGCTGCACCGTTGTCTTGACACGAGCCAGAGCCCGGGTCTCGGTGTTCCTGTAGTCTGGGTGTTGTTGGCCTCTCACCAAGCCGATGCCAGCCCTCCACCCGTGCCATCCCACGCGGGGCCTTCGCCCCTCCAGGGGCCCCCTCCTCCTCCCACAGTGAGAGACCCCTGGGGCCCCTCCACGAGTCACCAAAGATTAGTTAACTCAGCAGCAAGAACATGGCACAACACTCCCTCTGTCTCTCTCTATCTCTCTCCCTCTGTCTCTCTCTCGCCCTCTCTCTCTCTCTCTCTCCCTCCCTCTGTGTGTCTCTCCCTATCTCTCTCTTGCCCTCTGTGTCTCCCTCCCTCCCTCCCTCCATCTCTCTCTTGCCCTCTCTCTCTCTCTCTCTCTCTCTCTCAGCCCTCTCTCTCTCTCTCTCTCCCTCTCTCTCTCTCTCTCTCTATCTCTCTCACCCTCTGTGCGTCTCTCTCTCTCCCTCTGTCTCTCTCTCTCTCTCTCGCCCTCTGTGTCTCCCTCTCTCCCCCCCTCTCTCTCTCTCTCTCCCTCTCTCTCTCTCTCTCTCTCTCTCTATCTCTCTCGCCCTCTGTGCGTCTCTCTCTCTCTCCCTCTGTCTCTCTCTCTCTCTCTCTCTCTCTCTCTCTCTCTCTCTCTCCCTCAGCCCCGCTGGCTTCCCTGTATCCTGCACAACAGAGGCACTGGCGAAGTGCTGGCTCTGACGTCAACAATGTCCCCTTCACCCTGACCTGGCTCAGTACCAACACTTAAAAGCCAACCACTTAACTGAGCAAGGGCAGGTTTAGCATAATGGCGCCTTGTTGTGTGAAGAAGAGAAGTTCCTCGCGGTGAACAACACAAACAGCGCTTTGTTCGCCCTCGCCATCCACTTGTCGCCGTAGCCGACGAACACACTTTCAGATGTCACTCGACACTTCGGCAGCATTTGTGTTTGTTTTCTGCTTCTGTTTCCTATCATACTCTCCCGTTTAAACATTCGTTTACACAAGTCTACATCTCCCCCCCCCCCCCTCCCCGCGTCACCCCCGACTCCCCCCCTCGACACCCAACCCTCAGGGATAAGAACAAAAATAAAACTAGAAAGGTGAACATCAACACACACAAATAGAATCGAGGAGACATAAAGTACACACTTTTCGGGCGACCGTTCAAACAAGCGGTGCAGACGACGTGTGCGTGCGTGCGTGCGTGCGTGCGTGCGTGCGTGCGTGCGTGCGTGCGTGCGTGCGTGCGTGCGTGCGTGCGTGCGTGCGTGCGTGCGTGCGTGCGTGCGTGCGTGCGTGCGTGCGTGCGTGCGTGTGTGTGTACCATCAGACCAAAGAACAAAACAACGCCAGCTTGGGAATGTTTGAGAGAGAGAGGGAGAGAGAGAGAATAAGATAAGATATTCCTTTATTAATCCCCCTTAGGAGAAATTCACAGTTACCAGCAGTACAAGGGGATAGAGGAGTGCAATAGAAGACCTGAGTATAGACAATAAACACTAACAATAAATAGATTTACCTAAATTAAGTTAAAATTATATGCAAGCTCTTAGAATCAGGTCAGGTGAAAAAATGAAAACCTATCTACATACATGTTCATCATTGAGATGAACAGTGCAATTGGTAGGTGGACATACATAGTAGTCATCATTGAGATGAACAGTGCATAAAGCGGAGAATAAAGCAGCAGGCCTTGCAGGTGTCACTGCAGTAGACCGTCGGGGGGTGGCGGGGGGGGGAGCCCAAGATGGCGGGGCGGTCCGACACGTCTGCAAGGCTTCTGGGAGCCGTCAGCAAAATGTGCACCGAGTGACTTTGAAGGTGTAATCAGTAACGCACACGCGCTGCGGGAGGTCTCCGCGGTGCACAGTTGTGAATGTGAGGGGAGCGAGGAGATGGAGGAGGAGCAGCAGCAGCAGCCACGTCTGGAGACATGGAACCCGTCTGCGTGTATTCCTCGTGATCTCGACGACACACTGTCACAGTGTGGCGCACTGTACATCGCCAGTACATCGCCAACAGCATGAACACACACACTCACGTACATCCACGCAAACACGCTGCATCGCGCTCGGCCTCAAACCAACCGGCGGACAGGAGAAACAACATGGGAGGATTATGAGGCGTACTCAGCGCTCGCTGAACAACATTTGCACCTCATGGGGTGGCACGCGTGGCCATGGTCAACCTTCCAGCAGCTCGTGGCGTGGAAGGCGCACGCAGGTTGATGCCGAAACAATGGCGGGCGGCGGACGCACGCAGTCTGCTCACAGAGCTGCTCAGAGGTGTGTGATGCCCAACAGATTGCCGGGGGCGGGAAATCAGTCCGCGATGACATCGTTTCTGTGTGAAGTTCACGCACAGCGACGACGAATCAGGCCTTGTTAATCATTAGTCATGATTCCCTTGTGAAATTAATTAACACCCAAGGCCAATTACCGCGTGAACGCGTTTCCTACAGGGACATCAAAGCGGTTTGGCGTCGCATGCGACCGCGTTGCCCCGTCTCTCTGTGTGTGAGTGTGTTTAATGCGCAGCGTAACTCTGATGTTCTCTGGTTTGGCTCCAGGTTTCAGCTGATCGAGGACCTGTCCTACGAAGACGTGAAGAAGTGCTACCGGGGCTCGGTAAGTCCTCTCCACCGGGCTCCACCGCAGTGCTCCCTCTGCCGCCACATCGGCAACCGTGATGTGACGAGACCAGGGCAGCGCCAGCGCGTCCGTCACGCTAAACACTGATCACTCATCATCACTCATCGCGGATTGGAGGTGGTTGCCGGGCAGACTCGCAGAGGAAGCACTGTGTCATTCTGGTGTCGTAACAGAATTGCTCCATGTCGTTGCTTTGTGTGCTTTAAGTCTCTCTGTTCCGGTAGCTGCGTTTCACCCGCGACGTGAATGACTTTGAAACAGGTCGACGTGCTTGGGCTCAGATGAATTGACGCTGAACAATCATTGAGCTTTTGAGTTGGAACAATTTCACCGAAAGTGTCGCTGCATGTTTTGTGTCAATGCATGAGCCCAGCATCACGCCTGTGTGGACCGTGTGTCATGTACCTTAAAGGGGGACTATGAGTCTACGTTCTCTTATCGAGACGCCTTTCTTTGAAGAGAGCTGTCGGCTATTTAAGTTCAGAACCCGCCTCAGGCATTTCTGAATGTATGAAACTATTTGAATGTCTATGTCTTTATTTTTCATTATTCAAATGCTATTCAAAAATGTAATTCATTAGTAGGAAATAACATTTTCAAAACATCCGTTACAAATGAAACTTAAATAGTAATTTGTGTACTCCTTTAAGTAAAACATGTTCTTCTGTTTGGCTTTTTAGTGTGACTTAGTGTGTTTGCATAGATGTTTTGAGGAACGGGGGCTGTTGGATCAGGAATAACATGACGTCAAAAACTACCTAAAAGATAAAGAATAATGCATCATCAGTACCTGGGCACAGGTGGAGCTATTTTAACTTTGAAAAATTTGCAAAGGATATTTAGGGCAAAAAAATTCTCCTCCCTCAAACTATTGCAATGAATACAATGATTTGCTATTTTTATGACCGTGATATCCCTTCATAAGTCCCTCAGAGATGCTGACCATGTGGCAATGTGAACATGGGGCATACACACACACAGGCACACACAGGCACACACACACAGCACACACACACACACACACACACACGCTCTGATGCACACATTCATGCCTCCTCAATGGAAAACGGTCAGGTGCAGCACTTACAACCCCTGTGTTCCTACTTAGTCCCGCTGTAATTGCTGAGTGCGGGTTTCTGATCGGCTGACATGGCTAACCATTAACCCGCGGACCGCTGTCCCTCATCCTGCCGGGGGAGGCTGTATGGGTGTGTACACACACACACAGGCAAACAGGACCACCGATGTTGTTGGGGCCTGAGAATAGATAGACGGATAGATGCCGCTACACAACAGCTGTTCATCAAAGGCTGAATCGGGGAAGTGAGAGGGCACTGCCGGAGCTAACCATGGTGAGAAAGCGAGAGCCTTTTTTGTTCTTGTCATGAAACAGGCCGGCTGTGTGGAAACGCTTCACTTACTAGTCAAAGACGGGGGGTTCGAAATTTG
>JAXIVH010000005.1:8140112-8195049 GCA_036785325.1 Urophycis tenuis | reverse complement strand
AAACAACAAGCTGCGGCAGCTGGCCTATCTGTTGAAAAGTTACAAAATCTTGCATTTGTATGTATATATATGCACATAAAATGTAGCATTTTACCATAGTTTGTGTTTTTTTCCCTTTGACCTATTTTACATCTCTTTACATATCTCTACATCTCTCCCTCTCTACATCTCTCTCTCTCTACACTTCTCTACATCTCTCTCCCTCTACATATCTCTACATCTCTCCCTCTCTACATCTCTCTCCCTCTACACTTCTCTACATCTCTCTCCCTCTACACTTCTCTACATCTCTCTCCCTCTACACTTCTCTACATCTCTCTCTCTCAGTGTACTCCTGTGCTCTCCTCAGAGACATTCTGCTGCAAGGCAGACTGTACATCTCCAGGAACTGGCTGTGTTTCTATGCCAACCTCTTCGGCAAGGACATCAAGGTGAGGCACAGCGCATCGTGGCTGACTGACACGACCACCCGAGCCCACTTAGTGTCCACACACACTGACACACAGTGACACACACACACACACACACACACACACACACACACCACACATTGACATACACCACACACATTGACACACACACCACACACACTGACACACCACACACACACACACACCACACACACTGACACACCACACAAACACACACACACACACACACCACACACACACACACACACACACACACACACACACACCACACACATTGACATACACCACACACATTGACACACACGCCACACACATTGAGACACACACCACACACATTGACATACACCACACACACAAACACACACACACATTGACACACACCACACACTTTGACACACACGCACACACACACACATTGACACACACACACACCACTCACACTGACACACACACCACTCACACTGACACACCACACCCACTGACACACACACCAGCAGCCAGTAGACAGTGACAGGCGAAAACCAGATCTGAATGACAGCCCATCAGGGAAAGCATTTAGGACCAGGAATAATCCCCCCACGTGATCGAGGGAATACATGTACCTGCCCTTTGATGCTATACGCTGCCTCCTCTCCCCCATGAAATCCCAGCCAGAGTGACAACAAACGACTTATTCAGCTCCGCATTCCGGGCATTCTGGCAGAAACGGGACACCCCGTCCCTCTGTCTTCCCGGGCCTGCTCCCCTTTCTCTGGCGTCTGGGCTTCCTGTAACGCAACCTGGTTCCTCCAGCTTCTTCTTTGTTCCACCGGCCCGCTTATTGGGTTGCTAGCAACGGATCACTTGCACTGCAAATTCCAAAATATGAGAAAGAAAAAGGGCTCTGGTGGTGAAATGGAAAAACAGTTTCTCCGGGGGGCGGATAACTAGCTGACTTGGTGACTTGCTGTTCGCCGAGGCTAAAATTAATAAATCACCTAGTGGTGTGTGTGAGTGTGTGGTGGCTGGGAGTTCTTCACACCTGCTGCAGTGAGCTCTTCACACCTTCAGAATACAGGAGCTGGCAAATGTGGACTGCAGGACAGGCCTTTGGGCTGATACCCATGTCCTGTAGCTGCTGTAAAGCTACTAGTTACAGTGACTAATGTACTGTAGTAGCCAAAGCTACTTATATGTACGGTAGTACTAGGAAAAGCTAACATGTACTCTAGTAGCTAAAACTACTTATAACTACTTATATTAACTGTAGCTCTAGCTAAAGCTGCTAATATGTACTATAATAGCTAAAGCTACTTATATGTACTGTAGTAGGAAGCTACTAACATGTACTGTAAATAATGTATGTAAATAGATAAAGATGAATAAAAATAAATATACTCTCGTAGCTAAAACTACTTATATTTACTGTGTACTGTAGTACTAGCTAAAGCTGCTGATATGTACAATAATAGCTCAAGCTACGTACAGTAGTTACTATAGTACAAGCTTGAGCCACTAATATGTTATGTTGTTCTAGCTAAAGCTACTAATATGTATGGAAGAAGCTTACATGTAGTGCATTTATTCTGAAGCAATTGTAGCTTTTTTTAATCTAATTCATCTCAGTATTAAATTTCAACAAGAGAGTTACGGTATCCCAGCTGTACAGCCAGTCTCACCCAAGCTTTGCATAAAAAAAACTACCGTCTACATCCCAGCTAAAATTTAAATACACAGACCAATATTGTACATGGTATCGTTAAACAGTAGGCAAATATAAAATAAATATATATCCTTCTCAAACAAGAGGTTTGTGCGAAGGCTCAGTTGTAATTATGTCTTTATTATTACACAAATAAAAAGTAAGCTGTACATGATTGTAAAATTGGAGGATAGGCACACATTTTTTTACGGGAAGGAAGTGATCCCATAACACCGCAGCGGTATTCCAGCACGCACGTTTTGACTCCCTTTTGTCCGACCTCGCTTGTCCTCCAGGTCGCCATCCCCGTGGTCTCCGTGAGACTGGTGAAGAAGCACAGGACGGCCGGTCTGGTCCCCAACGGCCTGGCCATCACCACAGACACCAGCCAGAAGGTAGCCCCCCTGAAACCAAGCGGCCGCCATTTTAAAAGACCCCTTTCACAGAGGAGTCCCCGTAGGACGAACCCAGGTGTGGCTCATGGGCTCATGGGTGGCAGTAGCTCAGTGGGTAGAGCGGGTGGACAGAGCAGGTCGTCCGCTCACCGTAGGGTCAGCGGTTCGATACTCTTGACCCCCCTCCTCCTCCAACTGTCCACAAATGTACTGATTCTAAGGCGCTTTGGACAAAAGCGTCTGCTAAATGCCCCCCTTTACTTTGCTCATGACTCGGGGTGATGGGTCTGCCCCTTTTTTGGTACCATGGCACCGGTAGTGGGCTAAGCTGGTGAAGATACATCTACTGACGCCTGCCCCGGTACATGACGGTGGAGGACCCATCCGTTGTTGTTGATGGTGCTACGACCATGCCTCTGTGAAAAGGGTCTACTGTCTCCTTTTTTACCAGCTTCTATTTATGTTCATTAGTAGGAGTGTGTTCAGAATGGCTGGAAACTGAGGGCTTAGTTCCTTGAGCTATTTGATCAGGGAAAAGACAAATAGAGCTCAAATATCAGACAGACCAGTATGCTGGATCTTTTAACCTTTCCAGCCAAATATTCCTGAAATGAACGGCAAATGATAGTGGCTATGACGGCTTACTTCTCCACGTTGTACCGCATTTATATTCCCGGCAGTCGACACATCGCCTGGGCACGGGTTGTCTAGATGAAGTCTTTTATGATTACAGTGCTCAATGCTTTTCCTACCGGTTTCCGCGGCCGGCTTCCGAACGGCGGGTTAGCGATAAACATTTATAGCGGCCGTTTAAAGAGTGGAGCGATAACACTTGAGGAGCCAAGCTGCTCGGCCGGGTCTGTTAACACGGCCGCCCTCTGCTTCCTCCCCTCAGTACGTGTTCGTCTCGCTGCTGTCCAGAGACAGCGTCTACGACGTGCTTCGGCGGATATGCACACATCTGCAGGTGGGTATCACAAGCTAACAAACGCACACACGCTAACATGCACTTTGTTGCCTTGTTGTGGAGCGTACGTACGTCCCATTTGACATGCGGAACCCCGTCTCTGTGCCCTCTCCCCCCCCCCCCCCAGGTGAATGGGAAGAGTCTGAGCCTGAAGCAATACATGGAGGAACCCGTTCTGTCCCTGGTGAGCTGCTGCGGGGCGCCGCGGGGTCTGGGTGTTGGGTTTGTTTACATGCAGTTAGCCGCGCGGATATTTCCCTTTTTTGTGGCACCCGCATGGATGCGCATGGGCCCAGTGCCCGCGCTGGCTGACTGCAATGAATTCACCATTTGGATTTTTTAAGTGCAAAAATAAAAAAGTGATTTGTCTCATTATAACATGAAACCCCCTCGTATGCAGCAAATCTTAACACCGCCACCTAAGTTCTCAGGCGCAATTGAGCCTCCCGTCATCACAATGGCTGACTTTTGATTTATTTATAAGATTTTATTTTCGGGGCATGTCTCATGCTTTTAGATAGTAGAGATTAGACAGGGGAGTGTGGTAGTGAGAGAGAGAGGGGGAGGGGAAGACATGCAGCAAATGACCGCCGGATGGAATCGAACCCGTGTTGTGGTCACAAGGACTGAGCCCTAACGGCTCGCGCTCTCCCTGGTGAATCACCGGGGGTGCCGCCATCACAATAAGCTAACTTGTGATGATGATGATGATGATGGTGTCGTGGCCGCAGGACGAGTTCCCGGCAGCGGACGAGTTCCCGGCCGTGTTGAAGTGGCGCCGGAAGCCGTCGGTGGTGTCGGTGTCCTCCACCCTGCCGGACCTCCTGGGGAACTCCACCAGCAGCCTGAGCGCCGGGGACCCCGCCTTCCAGAAGGAGCCGCCGCTGGACGGTGAGCGACCGCCGACCGCCGCTCACCTCGTCGTTCCAGGGGTTCTCCGGTACTCACGGCAGAACATCTGGACCGGGAGGGGGCGGGGGGCGGGGCTTCAGACGGGTGGAGCGAGAGGGACCGCGTAGCGTTGCCTCAGAGGGGGCGACATCTGTTGAGGTGTCATGGGTGCAGCCGCGGCAGGGAGGGAAGGCCGAGGGACTGCCGACGGCTCAGTGTCATGTTTCAGATATTACTCCCATTCGTCAACTCGTTCGTCGGAAAAAAAACAGCTCACGGGAAGTAGGAGGATGGAAATTGCATCAGGGAGGAAAGTTCATGACCTTCTCTGGGATTAGACTTTGGCTTTTTCTTGACGCACTACGCACTCGCACCGCTATGACTGAGGGGGCGTAGCCGCGTTGTTGTGATAGGAGGCAGTTTGAGTCACATCTTCTCACATTTGAACCATCGTCTATCCATCACACTGCCAATGCAACCCACCACATCCTCTTCGAAAATGAGTTTTTTTTCTATTTTCAATCAGTCCTCATCACTGGAAGGAACAATATATTTAAATAGGCTTCCCCAAGAGGAACCAAAACATGAATCCGATCACGTCTTCTCTCCCACTGCACCTGGTCGCTATTTACAGCAGCTTTTTAGAACGTCTAACCTCTTAACGCCCCCTGGCCCTCCCCACCGCCTCTTGAAGAGCAAGTGTGTTCCTTGCGTGTTGTGGAGAACCTGGCTGAAGCGACACGGTCGTGTGCCACGGGCTTGCTCACCGGTGGCGCGAACGCTTGCCGTGAAAGCCTGGATCCGAGTCAATAATTAGCTCCACTGGGCGGTTTCCTAGCGTTGTTGCTGGGTCCGCTGGCGTGGACGGCGAGCGGCGGGCGATGGCGGGCGTGAACGGGACCCGAGTCCCGGCAGCGCAGAACATGGCGGTGTGTTGTTGGCTTTGTTTCTATTGATAGACGGGTCTGACCTCGCATTACCAAAGCTTCTCACCACCGTGGCTCTGTCTGTCGGCATGCACCGTTTTTAGGTTTTCGATTGGTGTGTGTGTGTGTGTGTGTCTGTGTCTGTGTGCGCTTGAGCGAGTGTGTTTGTTTGGATGTGTGTGTGTGTGGGAAGGACGGGGATTTAGACAGAGTGCGGTTGCTTTCACGGCGGCCTGTGTCTCTCTTACGCAACAGGAGCACAACACTTTAATCTCTGAGTGGTGACTGAACTGTGTGTGTGTGTGTGTGGGGGGGGGGGGGGGGGGGGGGGTTAAACAGTCTCGTTCAGATCAAATAGAGCACTCTGCTCTCACAGCCGTCCATTATGTTTCATTTGAACGCCATGTTGTTAGTTAGTGTGTGTGTGTGTAGTGTCGTAACTCTCCTTTACTTTTCTTAAGCATCAGTGTGTGTGTGCTTGTGTGCGTGCTTGTGTGTGTGTGTGTGTGTGTGTGTGTGTCTCTCTCTCTCTCAGAAGGAGCCCTGCAGACAGAGAGAGGTCTTCTAGCTGAGCCACAGGCGAACTTGGCCAGATGGAATACCAGCTGCTCAAGTTCTTCACCCTGCTGTAGCGCACACACACACACACACATTGCCTCATAGATGCAAGCTGATTGACAGATAGCAAAGCCTATTAGTCCCATCGCCACATGTTTGTTTACTATCAAGTAGTTACTTAGATTATCCATGGGGCAGGAAGGGCTACGCCTACCAGCTGAGGACATGGGGGGGGTTATCTCAGTAATGCTGGGGTAATGGGAGTACACACCGTAGTCACTCATTACCCTCTGCTTATGAGTGGATCAGGTAGACTGCGAGCAGGTCAGTGGTGTGATTGGTCCATGTGTTGAGCCGCCCCCCCCCCTCCCCCCCCCCCTCCCCCCACTCAACACAACACAACGTTGATTGATGCGTCCGGTCATTTTCCTGCCGTGAGCCCGCAGGGGTGATGAGGGAACCGACGATCAGGCAGACGGCCTTTTAAACCCCCGAAGCCCAGCCTCGCGGTTCGGTCCCCTCTGGTAGGCCTGCCGACGGGTTTATGGGGACCCGAACCGTGCCACGCGGCCCTCGTGTGCTGGGCGACCCCTGACCCCACCCGGGGCTCAGACCACTCCAGCTTGAAGGGTTGTCAGGGGAAACGTGTATTGAACCCCGATAGTTCAGCAGATTACTCAGATTGCTCTCCGTGTCCTCACGTGCTGAGTTCAGCATTAGACTTTATTGAAAGTGTAATTGATAACGGAGGTAAGGACACAAGGGGTCCGGTACCATCAGGCGGGACAAGGTGTTCCCTTGGTGGGAGTGGCTGGTCTGGTAGTGAGTGACACTCCACAAGGTGACCTCCGCGGGGAGCCCTCACCGCCGGCCACCGCCGCAGGCAGGACCACGGCACGGCCGACCGCGAGGGGTGGGCGGTGCCACGGCCGGTAGGCTTTGGTCATGGTGGTTGCGCGGTGAATGCAGCTGAATGGCGAGGCTTACGATACAGAGAGCGCCAACAGACAACAACTTTGCCAACGACAATGCACTTTGAGACCTACTTGTGGCAGATGGCAGTAGTCCTGTCGGAAAGGCAACGAGTCAGACTTCATCCACACAAATGAGTGTCAAATGTTGCCTCCTGGTGTTCATAAGCAGACATTACACCCCTACAGCCTCACTGATTAAACTAGCATTAATAATGATCCACCACACAAATTGATTTTATACATTGTGTATGCGTGTGTGTGTGTCCTACCTACTTTTGTTATTGTATATATTTGCCTGAAATGTCGTGGGATGAATGCAAATGTCTTTGCATTGCTTTACATAGGTTTATATTTTATATTTTACATAGGTTTATATTATATATTTATATATTCTAACACTTTACTATACGTAGAGTGTCTGTCTCTTCTTTCTTTTTTCCCTGGAGTATTGTCACGAATGCAATTTCCCTCAGGGATCATTAAAGTACGTCTGTCTGTCTGTCTGTCTGTCTTTTGGTATAAAATGTGTTTACTACTTTTCAAACGAACCGACACTGCGTGTGTGTGTGTGTGTGTGTGTCTCCTCCCCTCAGCATCATCCTGCTCATCCTGTCTTCCTGCTACCTGGCGTTCCGCGTGTGTAGTCTGGAGCAGCAGCTGTCCTTCCTCAGCAACCCGACTCTACCGCTCCGAGAGTGGTGAGACTGCATCCACCTGCCGCACACATTACACACATATCATCATCAGTCATCCTTAGTCATGATCATTATGATTATAATCACACACATGACACTTATTAGTTATCATGGTTAATGATAATAATGATTGTTACTATTATTATAATCACACACCATTACAAACATTATTTATCATATTTAGTAATGATAGTAATTATTATAGTTATTATTAGACACCATGAGTTGGCTCTTTATTTCTAAAACTGTAAATACAGACACAAGGTTACTGTGGAGCCGGTGAGCATTAGTCATCTTGCTCAAGGGTTTCTACTGGGGTTGTGAAACCGGATTTGTATTTTTCGAATCCGCGTGTCCGGTGGGGTCCGGTTTGATCCCGTAAACTTCTACACAGGCTAACAGATAACAAAATGGACATGTGTTTTGAAGAGAGGTTGTTCCCTAATCATGTATAGACTTTGTTCATGAAACGATATACAGAGAGCCGAATGGAGTCGAACTCCTGGTGCGAACGCGCCGACCCTTGAGGAGAGGTGAAGGTGCCTTCTCCTTCCTGATGCACACGCTTGTTCTTGATTTTTATGGCATTTGGTCAACCATGCCCAGCAAAGTGGGTTTAATTTAGAGGGAAATCGAACAGCCTATGCACAAGAAACTCCTTTATGGTCATAAAACAACAACACAAATCATTACAATTCCGATTTCAACTAAAAACATTCCAGAACAATCGATGCAATGCCCCACCCACCCCCTTCACGGTTTAAACGGCACACTCCACACATCGTCTTAACTACGCGCGTGTGGCACGTTCGGTCAAGGAATACTTTAAGAAGACACTGCCTCGTCTCTCTCTCTCTCTCTCTCTCTCTCTCTCTCTATGTCTCTCTCTCACGCGTGGATCTCACAAACATGATGCTTTCCCTCCTCGTCCCGCCTCAGTCTGCCCAGTGGCGGACTCCTGCTCCTTTAGGTTCCCGTTACTGTCAGCTGCTGTGACACCCGAATGTCCCATCTGGGACGAATCAAAGTGTCGTCTCCATTAAGAAACGCAGCAGCCCGTCTCCATAGAGCCGACCCTGCGTCACGCGGGGTCTATGCGCCGCGTAGAGCGTTTTCAGAGCTGAGACAGAACGCAGTCTGGAAGGCGGTTCTAAGGGTGCTGATAGACTTGCTGTTAGACCAAGCGTAAGTGTATGCGACCTGCTGTGTCCTGTGTGCAGACTTGCTGCATCATTACGCGGCCAAAAGGCATGATAGTGGAGGTCTCCACTTGGGGCAGAACAACTGATCATCTTACTGCTGTTAAGACGGCGGCAGAAAAGAAAGCGTTGCACGATCGCCCCCAGCGTTGTTTTATCAATATTGCATCTTGCTGTCACTGTTTTGTTTTTTTGCACGATCGGCCCCAAGTTTCTGTTTCAGTATATTGCATCTTGTGGACGCATCGTGTTCACTTGCGACGACGTGCGCGACCGACGGTCACAGAATACGCATGGCAGCCGTGATCCGTACGCGTATGCGTCGCCTGCAGCAAGTCAATCCCAGCCCTAGCCTGATGGCACCACGGTGTTGTTCTGTCCAGGTGACGGCTGCCGCTCCGTGGAACACGTGCCTGCTGTCGGGTGCTGCCAATCCCACCGGGACCAAGAACAATTCACCGCCGCTCGGCACAGCTCCAGTAAACGTAGCCCGGTAACATTTACTAACCCCACGGACGAGGCATCGGTGGACGCGTCCTCTGGTTCCACACTGGACGACGTTTCCCACTCTCCCATCATGATGTCTACACTATGCAAACTGCCTATTTATTATTTTGGGAATACTGTATGTTTACAGTAGTTTTATTGTACTCTGGTCGCCTCATTTCTGTTTTGTTGATGAAAACACAGCGTGAACTGGACTGCACACCCACAACGAGGTGTGAGTGAATGTAAGTTTGACGATGTTGAAGACGGTGTCCCGGGCTTCGATTCATGCGCGAGTCGATGCCGGATGCTTTGTGGCCGGAGGACGGTCACCCTGCCGAGGGCCAGGGAGGCTTTACTGAGACTGTGACGGGGACGCTCATTTCAACATCCTCTGCTGCCCGTTTTTTCATCCGTCGGTCAAGATGGTGACATTGCGGCTGAACGGGGAGTGGCTGGGGTCAGTGATGAGAGGGTATGTATACAGTATATAGTCCTTGTTGGCTTCTTCTGTCCACATGTGATGTTCTTTCTAACATTCATTGTAGATGTGATGCTTTTTTTTGTTTGTTTTTTCGATGATGTAATGGTTGAAGTCACCAACAACAATGCACTTTTGGAAGTGATGTCCGTTGTTTTCAAATGTATGTTCAGTTCATTAGTTTATGAGACTAGATTTATATTGTTCTGTTGTCGTTTTTTTTTGTTGTTGCTTTATTCTAGGTACTGTTGTGTCCTAACAAAAGCTATTATGAAAGGTTAAAGGTAATTATGGAAAGGCACGGATACTTGACTATGATTGGTGACATTTCAGTGAACTGTGATACAATCAGAGCACCACTGGTGTGTGTGTGTGTTTCGTGATGTGAATGCCTTGGCGATGCTTGTCAACAGATGAATATATTTTATTATGAGATGTCTATTTTTATCATGCTAATGTAGTATCACTGTAATTTGTGTCACTAGATATTTCAAATGTTGCACAGAAGACTAATCTAGGAGACTGTCCTTGTCCTATTCATTCATATTTGGTTTGCAAAGAATACAAAAATTCAAAACAATGTTGTATTTTGTTGCTGTAGAAGTTGTTGTTTTTTTTGGTGTATGTGTGTTTTGAGTCACTGTTGTGCCAATTCAGACGAGGCTTATTTATTAGATGTTTATTATCTATCTCACAATAGAACTAGTCATGATGCTTGCACACTGCTCCAACAAATAACATAAAACCATAAAATGTGGGCCAACCAGAAAAGGTTCTCCAACTACAGCCAACCAGAATGGCATGCTGGCATGATGTTGGTGATTGTTGGGAGTTTGCTGGAGAAGTGGGCAAGCACCTTTTTAGAGTGGATGCTATATGGACAATATGTATAAACGCACATCAGGGTTGATGATTAAAGTTAGTTATTGCTTTGTTTTTAATCAAGGTTCAAGAATGTCATAGTTGTTGATTGGAATTGTTGGATCGGAAAGAAAAGTCACCTTACAGATGGCAACTGTTTTAGCTATTGCAAACAGATTAATGGATACAGAATGCAGTTAGTCTAACTTATTAAACTGACCCGAGTGATGTTTCTAATAAAAAAATTCTAAACTTTGGAAAACATTTGTGGATATCAAACCAAATCTTTATAATGTGTGTGTGTGATCATTTTGAATAAGCTGTATTACTAAAGATACTTTACCGCCCCCTACCGGACATTGAGCTATCTCGGGAAACAAGCGCCTCGACAGATTAGGTTCGCCGTCAAACGTTGCACAACCCTTATTTCGTTACATGTTTTCATCGCAATGCATGACAACACAGTAATGTACATACCGCCAGTACAGTCACATCCATTCTATGATCACAATGATCCCGAACGCGAAACAGGCAAAAACCGACTTCCATGACAACACGGATCACTGACAGGTGGCATGTCTGTTCCGACGCTGGAAGGAGGAGGGTCCACAGAGGAAGGCACCTGGTTAAAGGGTCAAGTGGTCATGCCCCAACACCGTCAAAACTATGGCAGGAATTCAACTTACCGTCTCCCCATGCATGATCAGACCAGCCAGAGGAGTTTGTTTACTCAAGATTTTATTCTTTCAGACTTTTCTCAATTGAAGGGGGAGATTATGCGTTTTAATTGAGGTGGAAAAGAATGGAGGGTTTCAAGAAGGGATTAAACATTGCTCTCTTCTCTTCTGAATGAAGCAACAGTCCTCGATTAACTGTAGGCATTAACTGCACCCCCCCACCGTGCTGAAAGAGCTTGCTGGAGCTCCTCTCTCAAGTACACGGCTGCATTGAGCCAGGTGGGTACTTCATTTGGATTACTGGGGTGTGTGGAGACGGGGGATGGGTGACGCTGTCCATTTGAGTTGTGGAGGGGTGAGGCGGCTACCAGCAGATGGCCAGACAGGCTGCAGCCTTGTCTACTCCTCCAGGGAGCCGGATTGTCCTCTCTCTCTCTCTCTCTCTCTCTCTCTCTCTCTCTCTCTCTCTCTCTCTCTCTCTCTCTCTCTCTCTCTCTCTCTCTCTCTCTCTCTCTCTCTCTCTCTCTCTCTCTCTCTCTCTCTCTCTCTCTCTCTCTCTCTCTCTCTCTCTCTCTCTCTCTCTCTCTCTCTCTCTCTCCTTGCTGACAGTAAATTCATGTTAATTCTATGTGTTACAAGTAAAGTGCCACATAGAGGAGCAACCTCAGCAGAGCAGTAAACGTCTCCACTTCTGGTGAGAGGACGGACTGGACTTTTTTACAGTTGCAGACATTTGTGAGATATGTTTGTAACTGTAGGGGGTTCGTGCTGAGGGGTTCACACTAACAGAAGTGCAGTTGGTATATGGTCAGTTGAGGGATCAGAATTTCTGGGATACCCATTATTTTATTTACTGTAAAAATGTTTTTCATTCAGGATTATCTATTGCTTCTTAGATGTGATGGTGATCATTTGATCCTTGAACTGGTGTTTGCAGAATGTTTTTTTTTTTTATTGCTAAACGTACTAATGAATGAATTAACACTATTTGTACATCTTCATCGACTGATGAAGATGTTTTTTCTGTACTCGAGTCCGAAGCTTGTGATGGCTTCTTCTGCTTCTTCTGCTTCTTCTTCTGCTTCTTCTGCTTCTTCATGATGAAGTCCTGGCGTCCCATGGCCTCAACCTGCAACACACCCTGAACCCCAGGAGGGTGTTTCAGAGCACACCTGGACTGACAGATGCTCCTTGTTTTTAATCGGACCAATTTGCACGCGAGCAGCAGGAGTAAAAGTTAGGAATAGTTTGGGGGGGGTCAGGGGGGGTCGGGGGGGGGGGGGGGGGGGGGGGGGAGACAAGGGTGCTTTGTAGTAGTTGTTTTCAGATGTGATGAGTCATGCTGCTCCAGTGCTCTGGAAGTGAATTAGGAGGCAGGAGATAGATGTCTGTGTGTGTGTGTGTGTGTGTGTGTGTGTATGTGTGTGCGGGGAGAGGGATTGGTGGGTGTGTAGGTCTATCAGGGACAGCGATAGTGTGTGTGTGCGTGTGCGTGTGTGTGTGTGTGCACGTGTGTGTGCGTGTGTGTGTGTGTACGGGGAGAGGGATTGGTGGGTGTGTAGGTCTATCGGGGACAGCGATAGTGTGTGTGTTGGTGTGTGTGCGTGCATAATAGACTGTATAGTAGGCCCACTGTGAGGAGTAAATACAAACCACCTGGAGATACTGAGAAGGAAACTCTGACGGCTCTGGCTGGTATCCATTACGACACACTGATTGGGAAAACTGGTGTGTGTGCGTGTGTGTGTCTCTAAATACTTACACGTTAGGTTATAAATTAGGTGCACCGTTTTACCTTAAAGGTCTGACGACAGCCTGGAATCCCAGAGGGCCGTGCCGAGGTGAATATCCTCCTCCCTACTCTGTAAACCACACGTCTTATTAAAAAACGACGTATCTGCCCCCTGGTTTCATCCAAAACGTTTGCAAAGTACTCAACGAGAAGGCCTGCTGTTCTTTGTCATAACTAATGTTCATTATCATCCAAGGGGAGTGTTTGTGTTTCTGCCTGCGCCGTCGTGGTCCTGCGGGCCACACAACACTATTCCCCCCGCACGGCTTGGACCTTGATCAGTAGCCCAACAAGTCAAGACCCACCGAGTTTGTTTTATGGTAAGTTTCATCCATAAGAGTGTTTTGTTTCATCCATCTTTTTTGATGCTCTTCCCCGGGCAAATTGCCCCTGGTGTATTGTTTTCACCCGGAGCTCGGTGTCGCTAATAAAGGAGGCTGCCAGAGTGGCGAGCGCCCCGGCTTTGTGTTTAGTTTTCCTTTACGAGGACAGCCGTAAAAAGAAAAAGGCCTCACCAGTCTGGTTGGGCCAGGTGAAATATGACCAGGGGATGTAGATGAGCACCGCGAGCCAAGGGGAGCCGTCTGGAGAATGGAATCAGTCCAGCCTGGGAAGATTTAAGAGCGGCCCCGGGCTCTCAGTCACACAGGTCTGATGCGCACGCACACACACACACACACACAAATACACACATGTGCACATGCACTCAACACACACACAGCCAAGCTCAAGTGCACTTCTAGGCGAAATAACAGTGCGTTGTTGGAAGTAACTGTGAGCTGTGTTCTTTTTTTTTTTTAAACTGGGAAGGCAAATTCATAGTCTTCAAGGCTTTGAAGGTGACACCACTGAACCAGACCCAGCGACTGCGTAATGACCCGGGGGAACCCAACACAAACGGACACATTCCTGTATGTCCAAGTTCTTTATTTACTCCCTCAGGGTTGGGTTTTTTTTTCTTTTTTTTTTTCGTTCTGGACTCTTTTAGGCCATGTCGCAAAGTGAGCAGTGTGCTAAATGTCTGGGGGGTGTCAGGATCACCTCGCTCACACACTGACAGAGGTTTTGAGGTTAAAATAGCCCTGCTTCATTCAGCCTCCTCTCCCGGACCTGAAATAGAACTGGGCCAAATGGTTTGGTGGAAACTCTCCTGAGACTTATCTTTGGCTGCCGACTTTCTCTTTCACTTTTCATCAGCTTGGTTAAAAAGTTAAATGGTCTATTTAGACTTGGACGGCAACACATTTCTCTGCTGGAATAGTTTGCCTTTCTATTTATGGTAACAAAAATGTTTCTACTTAAATTGTTCACCTTTCTATGTGTGGTAACAAGAATGCAACGCAGTGCAAGATTTCAGCTGTAGACAATTTATTTGGGTGGTGGTTGCCGTCGTAGCACCACATTCTTGTGCGTAAATATAATCCATCCTTTTCACAAACAAGACAGAACAGAAAAATTGTCAGGTTTAAGAGCTTGGCTCCATTTTCTTTGTGAAGGTTCCTGACCCATAAAGCCCCGAAGTCTACCTCCAGCTGAGAGTTGAATAGCTAACTTTGCAAATACACATTCACAAAGATCTATAATGTATGTATAATGTAATCACCAAGAGCCTGCATATTGAGCTATCGTTTGATTGTAGCCTTGACTTTAGGCTCTATACATGTACCTCAAAGATGTTCCTCTACACCCCCCCCCCATAGTTTGTGTGTGTGTGTGTGTGTGTGTGTGTGTGTGTGTGTGTGTGTGTGTGTGAGAGAGAGAGAGAGAGTAGTAATATGTTCAGTGCACTACTCAGTATTGTGATAACACATAGCGGGCATAAGCGGAAGTCACTAGGGCTTTAAAGGGACTTTGTGATCTATATTTTTACGTGATCCAGTTTAGCCTGCATGCAATGCAAGAAGAATGTCGTGCACAATCCAAAGAAAAGAACGCAGTTGCGTGTGATAAAATCTACCATCAATCATATAATAATCCTATAATAACCTCTGAATACCAAACCTGAAACGGATTAAAATAGGACGCTGTATTTTTTTTGTCAAAAAGCCGTTAAATAAAATGGAGAGGGAAATTCAAACTAGCCACCAGACATGCGCGTATTGCCCTAGCGCCATGGCGTTCGCCATGTCGGCCGAGTTCATTCAAAATGACCCTGAGCAATAATATATGTAAACATTTCTACATTCACTTTAAATGCATTACATTGAGAGAAAAGAAAGGCTTCACCCCCTACGTTGAAGCAACATACACTTTTGCCATTCTCCTTAATAAAGTAAACGTTGTATAGGCATGCCGGTGCATGGTTTGGATACTGTATGTTGTGTGGATATATATATATATATATATAGAGTGCCACGACTGTGTGAGCATAACAGGGCTAGGGTATCCTTTCTTTTTTTTAGACTCGGCATTTAATAATAACAGTGCAGTCAATGACTCCCCGCCGGGGAAAGGCCAGACAGGGGTCAGTCTTTCGCCAGTCGCTGGATCAACCTGCAGAAGTCCTGTCTCCGCTGGGTGATGAAGGCCGGCGTGATGCTCTGCACCGGCAGGCGGGCCGGGGAGCTCGTTCCGTCGGCCCCCTCGCACAGGGCCTCTGCGTTGCAGATGACGTACATGCCACAGTCGTAGCTGTTCTGTTGCGCGGGGCACGGCTCCTCCACGAAGCGCACCTTGCCTCCGGCGCCGGCGCCAAGGAAGGGCTCCAGCTTGCCGGCGATGCGCCTGGCGTGGAGGGAGTTGCCCCCGCTTTGAGAGTCATAGTGGGCAAAGTGGGAGGCGGCATGGTGGTAGACGAGCAGGCTCCAGTGGGAGCCCCCCGCCGTCTGGTTGGAGTTGTCGTTGACGGCCAGGAACACCAGACGGCGGGACGACAGGTCCAGGGGCTCCAGGAAAATGGCTAGCTCCTCTGGACAGGAAGCACACTTTATGAACTGGGTGACCTCTGGGCTAATAAATGCAATGGTCTCACCCAGGCTTTTGAAGCGCTCCGTGGCAAAGTACTCAAAGGCAAAACCAATGACCTGGTCATTGAGCCAATGAGGACCTTCCAGTAGTGTCACATCCGAGCGTCGCAGGAGGCTGTCCTGGTAGCTCAGCACCACGGGGTCCATTCTCTACCACAGGGTGGTGGCCTCTTTCTGCAAGAAAATGACGATGAAGAACCCCCAAGAAATTGGCCTATTTAGAGGGGCCAGAAGCGATTACGTCACATATAAAATAACGCCAGTGACTCCGCAAACTAAAGTGGAATGATTAGCATCGCCATAAGCTTGTAGCTTATGGCAAAGTTGTCGCAATGCGATTAGACCACCTTTGGATGTAATATTTACAATAAGTTTGAATCAGGTCGTTAATTTAAAAGCAATACCAGCTAACCGCCACTGGCTGTATTCACTGAATCGTATGTGACATAGTACACTCACTACCACCCTTCGTTGCAGAGATAAGAGGCGAAATTGTTAGTTTAATATCACGTACCTTACAGAATTAATTCGAGTGTAAAACACACCAAGAAGAAGGAGTTTCACTCATTGCAGTACCATACGTAAAGTGTTCCATGTGACCGTACACTTTACGACAGTAGTGCATGGACAAAGTGGGACGTCCCGGCTCCACTAGGGTCATGTTTGCAAATTATGAACCAATCACGTTCCTTCACTCGAGACCACCGACGCATTCGTGTAATGCGTATTCAACCTGTATACACACCACTGCGATATCAAAATATACATAAAAAGCTGCGTGAGGAGGCTCCAACACGCGGTCCAAAGTGCCGCAAATCTTTACCTTCATGGGTGAAAAACAGGAGCGCTTGCCGGGTATAGTCACTTCCGGGCTACTTCCTGTTATTGAATTCTTTCTCCGCCCTAGCTCCGCCCATCTGAAACAGGTACGCGCATTGCGTGAACGCGCGTCGCCGCACTGATCAGCAGCTCGAGGGAAAGAGAGCGAGGAGTTCGCATCGGACGTCATCGAAGAGGAGAGGACTGCTTTGAAGTATTTTAAAATACAACTTATCTCGGACTACAACATGCGTGAACTCCTCCGCCGTACTGTATCTAGTTCCAGTGACCTGGACAGTGATTTGTGCTGAAAGTGAAGGGCCAAGTAAACAATTTGTTCTTTTGGGATTACGGGACATTAAAGGTAATTTCCATCAGTGTTTCCACGAAAACCGTGACCCTCTTTCGAGAGAAGCCTCCGACCAGATCACCACTCCACATTTGGTTCAGCGGTCTGCAGTCTGAAGGTAAGAACGATGATAAGTAGTCGGTCACTTATCGGCTCATCCGTCTTCACCGGACCCGCCAATTAGCTTTTTTGGTCTAATGGTAACTAGCGACCGATTCAATGAATCGATTCTTTTCCATGCATATAATTGTGGTAATTCTTCAAAGATTGCAAAACTGCACACTCACTGCATACTGACTGCACACTCACTGCTCGTACAGCCACGCTGTAGGGTGTAGGCTATCCTCCTCCTGACTTATACGTTTCGGTCACACACAATTCATGAACGTGTGTGGGGTTGTGTATGCTGCGAGAACTTAAAGCTGTACAAGTTGAAGCTGCTGTCCTGTCATTCCACACTTAAATATTAATCTTCATGCTTTCTCTGAATTAAAAACAGTTTCTTCACGTGTGCCAACTTGCTCCTGTGCTGAAAAGGTAGTTGCGGTTGCTGTACATCAAACTAGAATATTGTTTCTTTTGACTGTTTTTTTTCAGTCACACTATTAGTCACCTGCATTGGAGCACCGGGCTGTCGTAATATCATGACATGGTCTCGAGGCAGGGTAGTGCCTCTCACGGATCATTTAGTGGAGGTCAGCAATAAGTAATAACGCTGAACAGGGCGTCCATACTGCATGCAGCTGGACTCTGTAGAGGTGGCTCTGATGGGGCGAGGAAGCTGCTGAATCATGGGGGTCCTGCTACCCACAGAGCGGTCAATCCGGCTCAGAACTGGACCATAACACACCAGCCTGTACTACTGTACTGTACTCTCTCTCTCTCTCTCTCTCTCTCTCTCTCTCTCTCTCTCTCTCTCTCTCTCTCTCTCTGTTTGTGGAAGAAAAAAGAAAGGAAAAAAAAGGATGTCCTGTGAATAAAACGGTTGGAGGTGTGGCTCCTCCCCTGCAGAGAGACTGGTTCTCAGTCCTCAGATGTGCACAGGTGAAGAGCATGCAGGGAGCCCGTCCTGCTGGAATGCTGAGCTCTGAGGAGACCCAGCTGCCAGCGTAGCCCCAGAGAAGGAGACGGCGGCCCCAGTCAAGACGACTGGCAACTGCTCCCCCTGACATCCGATAACCCCCCCCCCCCCTCCTCCCAGACACACACACACACACACACACACTCCCAGGACATACACCCTCTATTTTTGAGCCACAGGGCTTCGTTTGTGTCACTTTGGGCTTGTATTTTTGGGTGTGTGTGCATGTGTGTGTGTGTGTGTGGGGGGGGGGGGGGGTCCTTCCACAATCTGAACTGTGATTTCAATGGAAGGGAAGTATGACTCAGAATCCTCCCTAACCCTAGGTTGAAAGATTTTGTAATGGGGACTGTGTGTGTAACGTACCGGTGGACCTCTT
Source organism: Urophycis tenuis (assembly GCA_036785325.1). Taxonomy (NCBI): domain Eukaryota; kingdom Metazoa; phylum Chordata; class Actinopteri; order Gadiformes; family Phycidae; genus Urophycis; species Urophycis tenuis. The sequence continues at coordinate 8,176,441 of JAXIVH010000005.1, read as the reverse complement.
TACATGTGTCTGTCTATCTGTCTTAACTCACCACACGAAGATAACAGCCACATCATGCTGCAGGTTTATACTGCTTAGCCATGAAAAATTCATCAGCATTTTTAAAATAGCGCCCGATTTATATTTAGCTTTCCCTGCTCTTTTCTGTGGTTTGAGTTGACCTCTACCTTACTTTTTACTACAGTCCTCTGTGGCGATCGTGTGATTGTACAATTGAAACAGAAATTGGCCATGTGACGCAGAGAGCGTCCCAAAACGGGCCTTTCAACAGAAGAGTCGTGTTGAATTACCTGAACCTTTCTTCGATGCCTCTCTTGAGTACACACGTCGTACAATGAGATGACCACAATTACACAACACTAACCACACACAGACGCAGAGTGCGCAAGTATGACAGAAGCTTTTGCCGTTGCAAGCGCGACTCTGCCGCCTAAACAATGTTTAATTGGCTGCCGTCTGAAGAGAAGCCGAGCATCGTAAATATTTAGTTTCTACATTTATTTGTGGAAGTGCTCTGTGGTCAAATAATACATAAACTGCTTTGACATGTTGAGGTCGCCATTTATTCTAACTGCCTTCTGAGATCCGAGCAAGCGGCCGCCCTCCGTAAAGGTTCTGTGCTGCCGGTTCTGACGGTCTGACGTCGTTTTAGAAGGACGCGGGTGATGGCCGCCTCATCAGTCTCTTTGAACCCCTGCTGCCCCCCCCCCCCCCCCAGCAGAGCCTCAGGGGGTAGGAGAGCACACACACATCACGTGCTGTGCGGTCTCACGTGGGTGCCTCCCCCACCCCCCCAACACACACACACACACACACACACGTATACACACAGCAGCAGCATCGTGAGCGCATGATGGGCTTGTGTGGCCTAAGTGATTGGCATGCACATGAAGTCATTAAAGAGGAACCTGCTTGTGTTGCAGGGAACAAAGCCCCCCATTCTCTCGGTGTGCCATTATGAGAGAGGCTTTGGCCTCAAAGGCTCTGCTGCCCTGCGCTTTGCATTTCCCCTCATTAACTCTGTGCTGCCGAGAGGAGCCAGAGTGTTGATGGAGAGGAGGCCGCGGCCTGCCTTGTTTTGTGTTATTACTCTGTGACATGGACTGGGAGTCTTGTTGTCCCTTTTAGGCTTCCATCCAATGGGCCTGATTGCAGATGAGCCAAGACAACAGATGTGTCATAAATGTATGGCCTGTTGAGCCCCACGAGACTGTAACTGTTGTTAAAGGCTATACAAATCATTGAATTGAATTGAAATGTGGTTAAAAAGCTTTTAAAAAAGGCTTTTAAAAAAATCCTTGTGAGAGTTAACCATTGTTTTAGCACTACAGTGGATTCCACATGCCAATGTTATGCTTGGGAAAGAGCAGCAGGTTGAAGTCTTGTGTTTCAATCCCTTTTCTTGTGTGAAACCCTCTCAGTGATTTGGTTTGTGCCTCGAACAATCACAGGAAACCTAAAGGGCATGCAGAGAAAGTGGTTCACAGGAAATAAAACTACAGTTAACATAACCCTGCGACTTAATCAGTCTTTACAAATAAGCTCTGAATAATAGTCCAAACACTTCAATGATTTGATGAAGGCAACAAACAGAATACAGTATATGCTATGGTTGACTTGGATGCAGTCCTGGAAACTTCATATGTGCCCCAATTTGACTTTGGCGTACACAGATTTTGCGAGTTGCCAACCAGGATGTCAGTAAGCACTGAGGCTATTGTCTCGCTGACACTTTATAGAGTTTGAAAACACTTGGCAAACAGAACACAACATCTTTGTTGCGTAAAAACAAGGGCATCAATGGTGACGGCTGAGCCAAAACCACTTTATGCACAATGCAGCCCTGCTCGACGCTGAAGGCTCCTGCTTGAACAGCATCAGCCCAGGAACGATTTGGATATTCCCTGTTATTTAACTTGATGGTTCTAATTCACCCGAAACCAGCAGCAGAAATGGCATCAAGCGCACAAATGGTACGTTTGAGATCAGCGTAGGAAGCCATGGCTTTGACTTGGCTGTGTCTGAAACACTGTGTTGACTCGGAGGTGGGTACAGCTGCTTTGGCCTGTGATTGCCATATGGTACATGTAGTGGAGGGCCGCTAATCCCGAGGCATGTGCTCTTGTGAAATGGGACAATACTGGTGGGTTTTCATGCGGGCGCTCCCATTGAACTTGACTGGGAGCGTCCCTCTTCCCAATCAACGAGCCAAACACGCCCCCACAATCTGGGGTTATTTGAATATTTGGCTGATTGGTTGTTTCTGGACAACTTTGAGCACTTTTGCTCTTTTGCTAAACAAACATTGTTTAAGCTGAAGCTTTTGTGAAAAAAAATAAATTAATGTATATTTGCATTGAATTTCCATGGCAAAAACCAGCCTATTGCAGGATATAGCTTCGTTTTGTCATGGTAGTTTAACACCAAGCCATATATTTGTATATTAAACTACCATGGCAAAACTAACCCACATCCTATATACTCCTCATAGCTTTAGGAATTCTTTGGGATTTTACAGTAGCCTGTGTTGTGTCAGAATGAGGCAACAGTGGATGGATGAGGTGAGCTGACAATAGACAGATGGACATTGTCTGATAAGGTGGGCCAAAAGGCTGCCGGTCGCTCCCCGACGTGAAAGAGGATAGATTAGGTAACTCATCGCCGGGAGGCAACGTCTTTTTTGAAGCAATCATGGGAATAGGCGTCTGGGACTCGGCCAACCTAAATGTGTGAGTGAGGTAATTTTGGGTAACACCGTTCATATTCATACCCAGTATCCTTCACGAGGGAGCATTCTCAAGATATCTGAGACTAAAATATGGTTTCCAAATATTGGTTTATTGGTGCTCTCCCAAGCCAAAGTCTCTGCGGCGTGCTCTCCTTCAGGTGGTTTGTCTCGGTTATCACGGTAGTCGTCTCCACAAGACAGCCCTGCTGCCATGGATAGCAGGGAAAGCTAACTTCATTTACAGTCTTTGTGTAAATGATGTGCCGGTATCTAGAGACTCCTCACACAAATGGCTTTATCTTGCAGTTCATGAAATATAGTGAGATGTTCAAAGATCATAATGCATGTGAAAATATAACATGCAGACAACTTGAGTGGAAGTGCAGACACTGGGCTGTCGTTCCCTGTATTAGTCACAATAAATCATTACCCTCCACTCCATCGAAACCAAGGAATAGGCCTGGTGGATGAGATGAAGTGACTGCAGCCCATTGTACGGAGTATGCTGAAAGCATTCTTGAGTCGGTATTTTATCTAATAAAAAGAAGCTAGCAGCATGAAGTAGTTTTTTGATGGAATGGTGTTTACTCCCCCAAACGTTGGGAAAATATCTGGAGGAAAACACGACGGAGGCCGCGAGGGCCTGTCATTTCTGCAGAAGATGTAAATTACGTTCACTTGCTCCATTCAACCAGCAGAATGTTTTTTGTGACTTTTAAAATGACTGTTGATATGAATTGACCGAGGAGACATAACTATGAATGTATGTGTATCGCATAAGTTTGATGGGATTGTGATGGCCCAAGTGAGCTCAAAGGAAGTGATTGCTGAAAGGTTTTTTGCTGAACACACACACACACACACACACACACACACACACACACACACACACACACACACACACTCAATGGCTTAAGAATCTTGGCTTCAATAATGAAGACCAAAAAGACCCTTTGGTTGTTTTCTCAACGGAAGGAATACAACGTTGTTTTAGTAAGTAGAGTAAGCTCTTTTGTTCCGAGTTCAGCTCAGGATATTCCTGGATTTTACCTTCTACAGCATTAACTCATGCACACACTGCACAGAAGACAAGTTGGCTACTCTTGAGCCATGCATAATGGTCTGGCAAATCCTACTCTCTACATGGCTGCAGTCTTTAGAAGAATGAGCATGCATCAAGCTCATACAGTATGTCACCACATTTGATCATGAGCAGTAATCTGCATGGCATGTTTTGCTTTATGAATCTAGCGTCATGCTGATCTACTCCATCACATTTTTCCTTCGCCAGTTAACAGTAACAGTAATGCATAGTTTTTTCAGGAAGAATTTGACAAGGCGATTGGTCCAGGTGTTCTGTGATCAGAGGAGAACACCTGGGAACGAGGTACTTCTTAGGTATCTGGAATGGTCTCAGGAGGCCAATGATCTTGTTCCACCTCAAGTTGGTAACCCTTTCCACGTTTGTCGGCCATGTCAGATTTTTCACTCGTCCGTCCTCTTCATCACCGGAGGAGATGCTTCTCCGGGGACATCCCTGTTGACGCTCCAGTCAACCGAGAACAAACCCCCGTTGATCCAGTACAACCTGCTGAGTGTTAAAGTGACTTAACACTCACTTCGGCAGAAAGTTCATAAAACACATTACCTTTCATACAGTTCACCTCAGGATGCCCACCGCCACGCAATCGGCACAACTCTCTCCCCTGCTGTCTCTGCACTATTCCCCCCCGCCCACCCACCCGGCGTTAGAAGGGGAGTGAGAGCAAGAGCCTCAGTGACACTGCCCTGTAATTACCGCCCGTGTTCCTGTCCTTCCTAATGCGTTAAGCAGCTGTGCATGACATTGTGTGTTAGTGTTGTGCCCTGAGGTTGGATGTGATGACTCAAATGTAAAAGCGTGTGCGTGTGTGTGCGTGCGACGTGTGTGCATTTGTGTATGTGTGTGTGCGCCCACGCCCTACTCTGTTCTGCTGAGTTAACCACAGTAGCTGACCCACAGCCCTTGCATTGAACATCAGGTACACCTTAATTGTATTACTCGCCATCTAATTTCTCCAGGTCACCAATACTGACTGATCGGAATTGCGTTAGCGTTGCCGTTTTGAAGTCGAGATCAAAGGAAACATCAGTAAAACAAATGTGAAAGACGACCCCCCCCCCACGATCTAGGTGATAAAAATTCTGCTTAGTCACTTTGCGTGCACTTTGCTGCTCCCTCTCTGTGTGTTCACTGCTTACCTCGGTGCTCTCTGAGCCATTGGAAATCCCACAAGCTGCTCAAATCAGATTTCCTATTGATCAGGCTCAGAGTGGTTCAGTGAGTAGGCCTCGGGATGCAGCCTCACACAGCACTTTCCGTATTGCACTGGAGCGACTTTATAGATGGATCCGCTCGGGTGTTTGCATGCATTGTATCTGCTTCATGTTGTTACCGATCAAACGGAGAAACCTTTTCCTTGAGCTTTTCCTTTATCATGCTTATTTATGTTTGCATTAGTCCCCAGGTTAATGATGTATGACGATCATAGTGTGTCATTTTTAAAATAGAACATCTGTTTAGTTCCTCCCTGTTCTTCATACATACCTAGTTAGCTATGCTGTGTTCTGAAGGACACAGTACACTAGTAGCAACGTCTGTGACAACTCATTGTACTCAGTCTCAGTCCTCAGGGCACCAAGAGATCTCTGAAATGCACACTCTGGCCGTCTAATGTGATTAAACTTTACACAGTCAATCGACCCTAAAGAGGAGTAGCCTCGGGCTAAAAAACCAAACCGAGTTCATTGTTTTCATCGTTAGCCGCCCAGCGGCCGTCACCGGCGGGGGCTTGGCAGCGGCCTGATCTTGGCACCGGGATGCGTACCTAGTTACAGTCATTACTGCTCATCTCCACTCGGCTGTGAAAGCAGAGATGAGTCCTTCTTGTTATTCCAGCGTGTTTGTCTGTCATGGAGCCGCCGTGGAAGGAGCCCGCGGGAGCCTACGCTCCTCCTTCTCCTCCTCCCCCTCCTCCCACGCTTTCTGACCCCTCCCACCACCACCACCACCACACCACCCCGAGGGCCGAGGCCCCGGCCAGCCCCCAGATAGTTTACCATTCTGGGGAGGAAATGGGGTGTGGATAATGCGGGTCACTGATACCTTCTAGTAATTCCCAGCCCGGTCTTCCTCGACTCCTCTTGCCTTCCCTCGGCTTTCATCTGTCCGCCCTCCTCACCCCACCCCACCCCACCCCACCCCACCCCACCCCACCTCACCCCACCCACCCACCCACCCTCATCCCATCTTAGACAACTACAGTATGTGCACACTCACACACACCTGGGCCGACTCCTGGTACTTTTTTAACTGCTCCCACGCAGAATGTCTGTATGGTCAGTGTGTAGAACTTGCTCATTAATTTCATTGCTTTTTTTTTATTTATTTTTTTTAGTCGAGTAACCTTCATAGAACTGACATTGGCACCAAACCCCCGTTTCAGGTGGCCTGAAAACCAGAAGCAGTTTTTCCAATTCAAAATTGTCGGGACCGCGGGCAAAGTTGTACCTGCTGTGCTCCTCTTGGTGTTTTGTTGAACGTGACGCAAGCCCCTCGTTGAGGCTGGAGCGAGTGGCGTGATAAATGTGGCATAGAATTCCTGCACATACCATGTGGGCATTGTTTTTCAGCGCGTTTGTTTCAAGCAGGCGTCTGTACTCTTCCATATTCTAATGGAGCTTTTAATTGAGGTCACATACTTTCTGACATTTGTTCTATTGGCCTATTTTGGTGATGAAATAATAGACATAGAAAAAAAAACAATGGCTGTGCTGTGATGGAGAAGCCCCCTTTGACACACTTCCTGTTTTAGCCATTGGCGCGGTCATTGTCTAGGGAGTGGACACAGGAAGTAGAGTTCTCCATGGCGCGCATAGAGGAGTAGTCCTGTTTACATTCGCTGTCTCAGCGTTCTTTTCCACGTAAGCTCTTGGTAGTGGTTTATTAATAACCTCCAAATCATTGGACCTCTCATCAGAGTTCCTGGACGTGGCTGACCAAGATGACCCCTGCAAATATCGATCACTATTTCGGTCTGACAAATTAGCTTGAAATGTATTTCTGACCATAAACGGACAGGTATGGCCCATTTACTATCCGAACACCCTGCGGGGTTTGAATCACTGATGGATACAATGGCTGTGATGGGGACACAACAAGCATACAGCTGACGTCAGACGCATGCAGGCATGCGCCATTTGTCTTTTTATGGCTTTCTGTTGATTCCTTATTGCCTGGTGCAGTTGGTTGTTGGAATTCCTCCTCCTCCCTCCTTCCCATTCCTTCCCGTTCCCTTGTTTCCTCCCTGCGCCTTCCGAGGTCATTCACAATGAGCAGTATGGACGTGACAAACTTGATGCGTGACGTCCACAGACTGGTGGCACCAAGTTTTTCTGTTTTTTTTTTTTTTCTGTTCAATCTTTTCGACGACTTGCGTCCATGAGGCCTTACTTCACCCAGGAATGACCTGGTGGAATTCCCTGCCTCTCTCTCTACACTCACAACCTGTGAGGGCCCCGGGCGGATTTGATTGAGTTTTTATTTGTTAATTACAGTGTGGACAGTGAGTCTAGCTCGGACCTGTTCCAGCCCGTCGTCAGTGACCCAGGTGTTGTCTCCCCCACCCCAGTAGAAAGAGGACTACCCTTTGAGTCCGCATGCAGGCTGTAGTCTGCCTGTCAGGGACGCGAACACACAAAACCTCCTATTGTTTTGTCCTATCTCTCTCATCTCTCCCTCCTCGCCTTCCTTTTTCTCTCAATCTCAGTCTCCTGCTGATTTTTTCTTTCTGTGGGGGGGGTTGTTTTTCCTCAATACTGGTAGTGTGAGATTCTCCATACCCCCTCTTCGTACAGTGCTGTCTAGGCCTACAACACACTTTCATTGAAATTGGTGTCTGCTGGACACCTGAGACGTTTTTGGCCCATCAAGTTGTGAGTTAAAAGGCTGAGATAAGGTCAAGGAGACCGAATGGGGTGAGGACGCTGGGGTTGAAAGCCTGGGCCGTGTGATAGACTCTCTCCTATCTTTCTCAGTAAACAGGATTCGTGAGATGCTAGGGTAATGCTAGTCATCACTACTCGCGTGCGTTGTCAAATAACTTAGTCGTGACATCCCACATAGCCTTTACATTCAGTGTTCTGCTGTGAGCTCCTTTAACTAATGTATATCAAAGTGTCAACCCTGAGCATCTAGTTGGGATACTGTGGTGGATGAGAGGTGGCCCTAATGTAGAGCCATCAGTAGCATTGATGCTATAGAGTATGCAATGCATTGTTCGAGGCTGTCGAACTAAACTTCTCCCTATTTCATTCCTGTCATGTTGATGTGGCGCTCAATCACTTTCCCACAGCTCAGATTTCAGGAAACCATTGTCCACCCCTCCCCTCAGTCTTTTTCTCTCGTTGTTTTTCTGTCCCAGTTCAAGTTCAATCTCTGTTTCTGTTTGTTTTCTGCAATTCCTGTGTATGTAATTGCTCTCTCCTCCTACGCCGTAGTTTGTTCACAGGAAAACGCTTGAATTCACTTAACTGCCGAGCAGGGTTGCTGCATGCATGGAGAAGAGGACTTTGCTGCTTTCTTAGGAATTATGTCCTTCCTTCTTCTCTCCCATAGCGGGCCGGCACTACAGATAGACCTTTGGGCGGTCCTACCCTGATCAGGGAGTTGGCCTACGAGTTGGCCTTGCACGGTCAAGACCTCTGACTTCACCAATGAGGTAGTTCTGCACCTATGACCCTTTAACACCCATGAAAAACACAGGTGTTTCCCAGTGCACCGCTTTGATGTGCAAATCCAGCAAATAGTGAATATCTGGCCTACGCTTTGAGCACAGGCAGTTTCTCACGCTTAAAACGAAACCTCAATAGTTGCCAGGTTACCATTAACCACATGCTCCAGACACCACATTTTAATTTGTAAATGGTGCACATGTGAAAACTGGATCGGTCCATCTGGGGAGCATTGCGCTAATCCACCACTTTTTCCCTCTGTTCTCGTACGTCCTGCTTGATGAGACGTTCCAACATGCCACTCCTTCTGAATTAGGCCCTAAGCCGCCAGTATTCCTCCGTGCTTCTTCATCAAAGCGGTAAATCTCGACGGACCAGAAATTGCGGTTTTGAAATTACATTTATTACAGGATTTATAAGTGTCATTTATTATCCTCTCGATAAATTCCGTCTCGTCGCTCCGTCCTTGCGTGCTTCGTGAGTCAACCACGGGCCGAGCAGTGGAACGCACGGTCGACTTTCCAAGGTGTTGTCACTAATCTCCTGCGTGGGAGAAGGCATCAGACTGCCAATCGGTCAGGTGTATGAAATGTGTGACATCACTCGCCTTCAAACAGATTTTGATTTGTGATTTTCTTTTGGCGAAACGCGAACAATCCGCCGAGCAGCTCTGGGCAGTGAAGCCGTTGCGGAAGCGGCCGTCGTTGTAGTTCCTCAAGGCGGTTTGCGGTGGTTGGAAGCAGAGAGATCCCACTCGGTTCATAACGTGGGGAAAATGTGATTTCATTCTCGTGATACAAAGCCAGTCTTTTCTTTTTTTTCTCTTAATTTGGTTCAGACGTCAGTTGCTAGACCATATCCCGTTTGATAGCTTTATTTCATTAAAAAGTTATTAAGGATTAAATTGGATTTTTGGCCGTAGACGTTTGCGAGGCAAGCTATTCAATTCCCTCCCAAAATGGGTCAAGTATGGTTCGTTTCCTCTGCTGGTCTCAAAACTCTCAAACACATCCTTTGAAGGCAAATCTACACCCTCAAAACAGTCATGTGTGATATATGGGCAATAATATTAAGTATTTTGTGTATTTGTATATAGTAGCTGCATATTTTACAGTCTACGGATATTCCCCATTTGTGTCATTCATTGTCGTTCAGCCGTCGGTTTGAAATCTATTTGAAATAAGGGAGACTGAGGCTAATTACATCCCTGTGGTACTGAAGTGGCATTCATGTGGCTGAATATGACGCCAGAGCTCAGATGTTACAGAAATGTTGACTTTGCAATGTCAGCCCACAGCACTTTACATTTCCATTTACCCCCAGATTGCACTCATTCATAAGCGTGTGTCAAATAAAGGAAGATGTTAGGCCGTTTACAGCCATTTCATTAAACCACTTAATAGATGAGCCTAATGACTTGCACACCGTCCCATTGTGCTCCAGGCCAAGTCTGCTCAGTTTGGGTGCCATCGGCTTATTGAGCTGTACCCGGGAAACAAAGCTGTTTGATTTGTTCAGGGAGCCCCTCAGTGTCTGAGGTCCGATCTAGAACACTCTGCAGTCTCCTCGCTCGGGCTGATGAAGGGTTACTACAGGGCGGCTCTGCTGTGTCTCGTGAGGACACAGAACCAGCTCTTCTGCTCTCAATGTCGAGGTCTTTTCCACCAGATCCCGATGTCGCATCCTCACTGCTGAAAATAGACTGTGGCCCTGATGGAGAAAGGGATGGAGGAACCTTTGGAAGCGGCAAAGGTTCCAATTCTTGTTCTGAAGTCCTTCTGTTTTTATTGTTCTGGCTTTGTGTAACTTTTGCTTGTTGTTTGCAAAGGCAATTTTGTTTAGTTATTTAATTGGCTAGATGTAGAAACACAACATCAATCTGACTTTTGTCATCCATAAAATCAACTATTGCCAATGAGGCCTACATGATGCATACAATAAAAGGGTGCTTAAACCCCTCTTTGTGGCATTTATGACTAATTATATGTTGTTATGTTCTAGCTCTACCACTGAAGCTTGACTCTCTCTTGGAGCGGCTTATTGATGCAGAACTTAATTTCTCATATTGTTGAGCCTTCCTCAATAAACTTCCCACCAGGTCCATTACACACGCAGATGAACCCGGGGATTCAGAATCTTGACGTATCACAAACGGTTGTGTTTGTTGGCGTCAGCTGCTCTGTTTGTAGTTGATTTTACGACTGGCGGTGCTGTATGGGGTTTATGTCTAAAGGGCAATTTCCTCTGCTTGAGAGCGTCTAGGGGGGATGGGGTGGGTGGAGAGTGGCTGTTTTGAAGTCGTACATGTTCGGCTCTATTAAAGGCTAGGGGAAATGAGTTTCTTCAAATGAAGGAATCTAAAAGTCGATGGAAATATGCCGCCTACATTATTCCCAGTTTTTGTTAGGGCACTGATTAGCATGCCTATTAATGACACCTATCTACCCATTGGAAGTGCCACACCGTGCTTAACGCACATTGCAATCAACAAAGGCACTTCAAACAGCAAGTGAGCGGCAGGCAGGTAGGAAAACCCGTGGAACCAAGTCCTAAGGCCTGGGTAATGTGACTGGTTGAGAACATCCGTCAGGGAGCTCCAGCCTGCCTCAAGGGCTCAGACAGGGCAGGCTTACTCGTCTTTGGTCTTGAGCCGAGGCTCCAGAGTGGTCAGCAGGGACCTCTCCTCGGGACCCCGGGCTGCACCCCTGACTCGCATGTGATTGGAACGGCTCAAAGCCAAGGATGGGCCCACGGCCACGGAAATGTCCAGCCGGCGAAAAGCCAATAAGGACACGTTTGCACGAGTCGCCGCGCTCTGTCACCGAGGATTCAGTCGAGCTCTCCGCGACGTGTCGGTGTCGTCACGTGACCGAAGAAGAGGCGGTCAAGCTCGGGAACGAGCGCTGAGATTCCTCCGCCCACATGCCCAGAGGAGGCAGCCTAGAGCCGGGCCCAGAGGTCTTCTCTATCACTGCGCCCACGCCGCCGTCCCAGCAGTCAATCAATACACGGGGTTTTGGACTGTAGCGAGGAGACGCACAAAGGGCTGCTCGGGAGGGGAGAAAAAGATGACTTCACGTACCGGAGAGCTGACCAAACTTGATCTCTGGCTCTCCCTCCAACAATGGCAGTGATTTCAGTGAGTCACACGGCTGAGCTGTGCTTCTGGGCGTCTCTTTGAGGAGGCCGCTCTCAGGTGACTCCTCTGGCACTGGCCTCCCGGCACGAGCACAAAGCGAGTCGTTTTTCTGTCAGTTGTTGGATTAATCATATCCTCCCTGTGTGACATCTGGGTAGGCGCGGCGGCCGTCTCATCTGGTCTGGCGTGGAGAAGCTGCTTGTTTACAGTCAGTCATGGTGTTGACGTCATTTAGGCGAGCTTCGTAGTCTTCGTGGAGCTGTTGAAAACACGGGCGCCTTTGCATTTTAATTTGACGAATTCCCCTTTTTGGAGATATTATCAGAGTGTTCCTTATCGTGACTCATTTTCTTTTGTCCATGCCGCAGTGGATGCGAGCACAAATTAACCCTGACTCCCGTAATCTTTGATCCCAAGATAGCATCTGGCCTTGGGTCTTACCAGGGTCAGCAGCATTCACCTGTACAGAAGTACAAGGCTGCGTCATTCCAAAATGAACATTCCTCTGTTGGGCAGCCATACCAGCTACAAACCTACTCGTGCAGAAACAACGAAGAAGAAAAAAAGACTGGATTTCTGCATTCAGCTTATCTCCTCCATCACATCTCCACAAGTTAAAGTACACACATATACACATGCGCACACGCACACACATGCGCACACTGCGGCTCGAGGCACGACAACATCATGCTTTTGCTATTTCTCATGTCTGTCATTCTCTTTGTACCTCCCCTTCCTCCCATATGCATTTTTCTCTCTCTTCCTCTTCATCAATCTGCCTCTCACATCTCGTTAGGACACCAGTATGATTCGTTTGTTTGACTGTAATTGTTCTGTTTGTTTCTCATAAACCTGTTTTGCTATAATTATCTGTTCTGAAAGGTGGACTCAAACCCGAGTCATTGCTTTTAAGAGCTGAAGGACCACACCACCTGTGTCATTAGGGTATGCGGTCACTGAGGATGACTTACGTCTTTTTACAACATTTGTCTGCATGGCTGCGTATAAAGTGGCTTTAGTAGCCGTCTTAGGCTACGAAGCGATCGCTAATCCGTCTCTTACAACACGATGCTGTGTTGTTCACGCAAAAAAAGCAACATACTCTTAGGCGTGACATCGATTGACCTTTGTCACACCTCTGTGCCATCTCATCATCCCCGATGCCAGGACTCCCAGCCACTCCCTCAGTCTGCGCCGAGTTCGGCCCTATTGGTGCCCTGACTGGAGTTCAGACAGTGTTGGTCCGTCCACACAGTCTGGGCCGGCAGCCACGTTGGCGGCTGTAAGCTGGGGCGCACCGGTCATTGGAAAGTGGGGAAATTGGATGTTTGTCTCGCTGGCTGAGGAACAGCCAGTGCGTTAGCTGATTGTCCTGCCTGCCTCCATGTGATGAGGATGATGATGAACAGAGAGGCAACGCGTCACCGGGCGCAGTTCTCCTACCACCCTAAAGCTCCCTGCTATCCCTTAAGCAGGGGGGCCGGCCATCTGTCCCCGGCCCACCCAGCGCAAGACACACACACACACACACACACACACACACACACACACACACACACACACACACACACACACACACACACACACACACACACACACACACACACACACACACACACACAGAAACACACACACACATGCAGAAACTAAAAACCCCACAAAAAACAAAAACTCACACACACATACAATAAATAAAACACACACACTGTCATGGTCAGAGACACATAAAGTCAGACACACTCTCGGCCAACAGACATTCGTCACAGGGCTCCATCATGGCGATGAGGTCATATTGTTGTGCGACCAGCTTTAGAGACAAGCCAGTTGACGCAGGGAGAGGGCCGATGTTTGTGCCGTCAGTTTGTCAAGCTCTACATGTGCATCTGCTGCCAGTAGAAAAAAAAGGGTGGGAGCTTTTTGTCGGTCTGATTATATGGAACATATGTGAATGAAGGATACCAAGGAAACACATGGCCCTGTATGACCAGGGCAGGGTGAGTAGTATTGGACAACAGGAAGTGCAGGGGTGCAGTGTTGCATCACTACCCAGCTGGAGTACTCTACTCACCACCCTTCTCTGTCCTGTTTGATACGCCCCCCTCCCCCCGTTTACTCTCTAACAGGAAGCATGTGATAAGTTTGTAAGGGTGTAGGCTCCAGAACCAAAAGGGCTAATGATGATGACAAATTGACTGATTTTGACGGCTGCGAAATCCATTGGCCTCCACAGTTTTCAGTGGGTTTTTACGAGATATTTCGCAAGCCTCTCCATTGTTGTAGCCCTCTCTGTCTGTCTGTCTGTCTGTCTGTCTGTCTTTGTCTGTCTCTGTCTCTGTCTCTGTCTCTCTCTCTCTCTCTCTCTCTCTCTCTCTCTCTCTCTCTCTCTCTCTCTCTCTCTCTCTCTCTCTCTCTCTCTCTCTCTCTCTCTCTCTCTCTCTCTCTCTCTCTCTCTCTCTCTCTCTCTCTCTCTCTCTCTCCTCTGCTTTGTGTGACTCCAATGCAATGCCACCATGGAGCTCTGCTGTGTGTGAGCGAGAACTTGGAAAATGTGTGTGTGTGTGGGAGCGTACGTGCATGTCGCTGCTAATCCATCAGATCCACATGATTAGACCTTCATCCATTCTCATCATGAGGCGTCGGGTTGGGCTGCTACTAGTTAATGTCCCTTCAAAGATGACGTAGTCGCATGCCAGAGTCATAATCTATCAACATTTTAGATCGTGGTTCCTCGGTTGGTAGATACTCTGCTCAGATGCATATTCCACATTTTGGCATAGTTGTGGATATAAAGGCTTACACTTTTAATTACATTAACTTTCAGGGTTGTCTGTTGTGAAACCCTCTCGAACATTAACTGTGTCTCATCACGTCTGATATTTCACAGCGCCGTGAACCCAAAAAGACGATGACCATCCTTCAGAACCACGCTCATGGCCGCCGTGTGTTTTTTGTGTCCGCAGGGATGCTGTCTTGATGCTGCGCGCCGTCCAGCCCAGGGAAGGTCGTGCCAGCGGCTGCTGCTGCTGCTGATGGGAACGGCTGCGCCGCCATGAACGCTCGTGATGGCGGCGGGGGCGGCGGCGGCGGCGAGGGCACCCTGGGTCGCCGGCGGCGGCTGGAGAACTCCGAGTTCACCGTGCGCATCTACCCGGGCGCCCTGGCGGAGGGCACCATCTACTGCCCCGTCAGCGCCCGCAAGAACACCACGGCGGCCGAGGCCATCGAGCGCGTCATCGAGCGCCTCCGGCTGGACCGCACCAAGTGCTACGTGCTGGCCGAGGTCAAGGAGTTCGGCGGCGAGGAATGGATCCTCAACCCCAGCGACTGCCCCGTGCAGCGCATGCTGCTCTGGCCCCGCGTGGCCCTGGAGCAGCGGGCGCTGTCCGGCGGCGACGACTACCGCTTCCTGCTGCGGCAGAAGAACCTGGACGGCTCCATCCACTACGGCGGCAGCCTGCAGATGTGGCTGCGGGTGACGGAGGAGCGGCGCCGCATGGTGGAGCGCGGCCTGCTGCCGCAGCCCGAGCCGCGCGGCGACCACGCCGACCTGTGCCGGCTGCCGGAGCTCAACGAGCGCACGCTGCTGGACAACCTGCGCTCGCGCTTCCTGCAGGAGTGGATCTACACCTACGTGGGCACCATCCTCATCGTCATCAACCCCTTCAAGTTCCTGCCCATCTACAACCCCAAGCACGTCAAGATGTATGACAACCACACGCTGGGCGAGATGGAGCCGCACATCTACGCCGTGGCGGACGTGGCCTACCACGCCATGCTGCAGCGGCGCCGCAACCAGTGCGTGGTCATCTCCGGGGAGAGCGGCTCCGGGAAGACCCAGAGCACCAACTTCCTCATTCATCACCTGACCGCCCTCAGCCAGAAGGGATTCGCCAGCGGCGTGGAGCAGATCATCCTGGGGGCGGGGCCAGTGCTGGAGGTGAGCAAATAAAGATGGCATGAGCGTTCATACAAAGAACTCTTCTTTGAGGGTGTGTGTGTTTTGTGTTTGAGTGCGCTGATTAGATAAGCCCGGCAATGCTGCCCTAGTTACCATTGCCGAGAGTGAAGGGGGACGGCTGATAAGTGTCCACTCCTGACCACGAGTTGATGGTTCTCCGTTGCCCAACACGGGCATTGGTTTCTCTGCTGGAATGGCTTTGGTTGTCGGGGCTACCACTCTAAGCGGTGATTTGGGAGCTGAGCCGTTGCCTCTTGAGTGTTGTTGCTCAGCATGGCTCGGCGACAGCTGTCCCGGAGTTTGGCCCTGGCTTCTCAACGGTTGCTCCAGCTTTTATTCCAGCTGTGCGGGGATTACGCTGAACACACTATGCACCAGAGACCTTTCTTGGAGCGGAACCCCGATCAGAAGTTACAGTGGTGCATTCTTGCAGTCTGACCAGCTCCACTGCTTTATTGCGCTATATCTGTTGAGTGATCCACAGTCAAATGTGACCAAAAAACTGCAATTTTTTTGGAGCATGCCGTCCTCTCCGCCCTTGGAACATTCCAGTCACTTCAGAAAGTTCTGGGATGTGTGTCTGGAAAAGAGCATTTGGGGGCCTTGAGAAGTTCACAGCCACACACTCTGTTCTCGTTTATCTTGAGATCAACTGAATTCCTGAAGGTTTCGTAACACCCTTCAACTATAGGGACAAAGCAGCCAGTCAGAACGGCAGATACCGGATGAGAATTGTTGACAACAGTGTCACATTTTACAAGGGCTGTATTTCTTGCTGTCACATCACATGACCACAACCTTTAATAGCTCCATTGAGCCAAGGAGAGGCTAAATGGAGCAAGCATACATACACTCCTTGGTTTCAATAAAATGACAATAAATTAAATGAATTTCCCCGAAGGTTATTTTCCTGATGTCTTTTTTTTTTACTGCCTCTGGGACTTAACAAGGACACTTCATTTAAAATGAAATTGATTTGCTTGTGCTGACGGTTAATGTGTGAACGCGGTGGGTTCGGCCCTAGCCTGGTTACTCAACTGAGTGTGTTTTAGCACTGAGGGACAGCATTTATTTGTTTGCATAGTGAGATTGCGTATTTGCACATTGGCGAGTGATGCCAAGACCGGAGTGAGTCAATTAGTGAGAGCTACAGTATGGCTGCCCTAGCTGCTGTTACTCCAGACCACTTAAAATCTACGATTGCACTTTTTAATTGGGGATACCCTGATGTGTCACAGTGGAGAAGGACATTCTTTTTTTTTTTTTTAACTTTCATTTAGCTTTTTGCAAGCTGTTCAGAACTTGTTGTTCTTGTCACAAAGAGGTACAATTAGCAGCATTAAGATACATTTTGTATGGAGCTCGTAAAAATCAGTTGATTGTGTTGATTACTCCATGATTGTTTTGAGCAATTTGTACTTTCCCGCCTTCACAGTTCACAGGTTTGGGTTCGTAATGTTCCCTTTGATTCTTGAGTACATAATTCATCATACTTTTCGTTGACTGGGTTTTCTTAGGCTTTTCCTTCCTTATATCTGTACTTTATCTACCGCCGGCAAAAACTGAGCCACACAACTTTATGTTTCAGTTATCTTCAGTAAGCTGTGAATGCAACCCGATCATTGATGGATTGGCAGACTTGTAAACCTGTTTTTTACTGTGCTTATTTAAGTGCTAAATATGAACGGTTGCGCAGTGAAGAGGAACGTTGAAATGTTCCCATAAACAGAAATATGAAAAATGCATTGTACTGATGGTAATTATCTGGCCATCAAAGGTTACATCCAGGGCATGATGAAGGATAGTAACACAGAAGTTGTTGAAGACCAGCCAAGACGTTTGTTTTCAGGATAAGACTGACATGTCCTGTCACTGAAGCCCTCATCTTAACAAAGCCTGCTTAGCCTTGATTCAGGTGGAAAGTTAAGACATGAGGCTAGTGACAGTAGGTTGTTTCAACATAAAGGGTGTGGGATGTGTGTGTGTAAATAGCTTGAATTTACTTTACTTCATTCGCCAGTGCTGGGGAACAGAAACCCCCTCCTTTGACGTGTTCCCGCAATTGCCTATGGCATATGAAGCAACAGAGCTGGGAAACCTCTTTTTCAGGTTCCCATTATGTGCTATGTAGAGTTGGGGAGCATAGGACCCTGAGAACATATGACCCTTTGTCATGTTCCTATGATGTGCCATATAACTTTGGGGAACATAGGCCTCTGGGAGAGCAAATACATTGAACTGGAGAACATAGGACCCTGGGAACATAGGAGCCTTTGTCCTGTGCCCATTATGTGCATATAAATCTGGAGAACACAGGACCCTTGGAACAACCCTGTGATAGTCCAGCTTTTTGACACACATAAGAACCCTTACTGTTGTCAACAGATCCACATAATTCCTGAGGTTGTGTGCTTCTGCTAAATACAGCAGACGTTACATACATTTAGCTCTTCAACCACGTTTGTATTTTTCACCCATACTTTGTGGTTGTATAAATGAACACAAATCTTAGTGAAGGCTAAACTGTGGGCCATTTGTGTTTTTTTTCCCTGGTACTTTCTGTACATTGTTCTTTGTATTTGGTTGTCTGTACTGCACCGTGTTTGTCTTTGTCCCGTCTACCTGCTCATCAATCCTACCAGGTAATGATGGCTTAGGACAGGAAGCGGAGAGAATGCTCTCTCTCGTCTCTTGAGAGATAACTGCCGTCTCTGGCAGACGCCACCCCACATTTTGTCCCGTACCCTATTTTTAGTCGAATGTGAGTGCTGGTCTACAACACGCAGGAAGGCAACTCTCTTGACAGATTGATAGGTGCAAGACATGTTTCCTGTGCCGTTATCTTCGGAGAGAAACCAGGCGAGGTTTGAGGACACGGGGGGGGGGAGATCGTATCCCTTTATTTGAGTTTGCCGGCTATTCCAGGCAGATTTTGCGCGATTTAACCACCACTCAGAGCACCACTCCAGATGTTTTACCCCTGAAGAAACTGTAGATTTGCAGGTGCGATCTGCGTGTGATCGATGGGTCACATGCTGGTGATGCTAATATTTACACTTATATTATATTTATACTTGCAAAATATTTATACTTATATCTATTTATATACGCAGGCACGCGCACACATTTCTGAGTGATGTATGATAGGTTAAGGTTACCAAAACTGTTGAAATATAGTCTTAATAAAAGCAGAGGCTTCTGGATATTTGCTGTAGTGATATTGCTGTTGGCATACGTTTGGTGTAGCCTTGGTAAAGTCATCGCTAGTGACGAAATGTGCTCTGGCGCTTAGCTTCCATGTGACCCTTACATGGTTTGGGGCTCGACTGTACCATGTTTAAAATTAGTGAATACGCAGTCCCACAGTTCAATGCACACAGAAATGTAAACACAGAGTCTGAACACGCACAGCCGTGTTGCCTCAGTGAGAATGATATTGCTGTTGTGCATTCTTGGTTCTGGATGCATCACGGTCTGTGCGTTTTACACTTACATTTACATTTAGGGCATTTAGCAGACGCTTTTATCCAAAGCGACTTACAAAAAGTAAGTAAAAGTTTTAAGCATGTTCATATCATACACAATGTACTGGCTTTAAGTTAGTTCAATGTAAAATGACAATTGGCTTGTCTTGAGCTTTTATTTTAAGTAAATGCTTTGTAACTTGTATTTAGATTGTAACTTGTTAGATTTAGTTACATTTAGGTCTAAAAGCAGCACGGTCTTCCTGGTGAAAACATACCACATATGGGTGTCCTTTCTTGTGTCGGACAGCATTTGTAGCCCTTGTATTTCATCACTGTGTTGAATGAGTGGCTGGTTATGTAATGCAATGGGGCGGAAGACCTTGCACAGCCACTCTGTGTTGGACAGCCTGCTGGGCTTCTGAGTGCTCCGGTCCCCACAGCAGCACGCCCACTGTGACTCAACACGGGTCAGCAGTTTTGCCTGTCCGGCACATGCACACGCACGTACACATACATCCATGCATAGATACATGCATACACACACGCACACATACACGCATACACACATGCATGGATACACGCACGCACGCACACACACACAGATGGATCCCATGCTCCCCAGAGCCTCCCTAATATTGAGCGGGATTAGTTTGTATTACCAGGGTCCCTCGAACAGGGCGGGGTCAACCAAGATTAACTCTGTACTGACGACGCTTGTGGTCTTAATTTCTCAGGGGAGAAAGAAAAGGGGAGAGACGGGTGGGCACAGACAGGCCGACAGGTCGCCCAGTCACTGCTCTGAGTGACACGGGGCTCATATGCCAAGCGATGGGTACGGGGGCGGGGGGGTTGTGGAAGGGCTCTGTGACAGTGGCCGATTGTCTGGCTTTTACTCCAGTGGAGTTGATCTTCCTGGTCGTCGGCTTCAAAGCGGAATCTCACAGGATGTTCCCTCTCGATTACAACTCTTTTGAACCTAAAGGTTACCATTGGCACACACACACACACACACGCCACACTTTACATGGAGCGAAATATCATATTTAATGTGAACGTGAAACACTTGTTTTTTTTTAATGAAGATGACTGTTGTGAGATCAGGGAAGAAACGAAGAAACTATGACATCAGCTGTAGGTTTCTTTTCCTCTCCTCGTGATGAGACGCAGTTTCAGATGAACACGGGACACAGGAAACAGTGCGCACTCGTTTTTAGTGTTTGGTCAGCCAAGGAAGTCAACCATTCAATTAAACAGACCTCTGGTTAAACCTGCCGTTAGACTCGTTGAACTTGTAATTGGTTTACACAATGCCACGGGTGATGGCGCGGTAAGTAGCACATTGCCAGGACATTAAGTGACGCTGTAATTTGTAATTCGCCATTACGTAACGCCGGGCGCTCCGGCTAAAGAGCGGCCGCCGAGGTCCAGGCATTTATTGAATCACGGCGCAGGCATGCGCACCCTTCCCAGTATTCCGCGCACCCCTGGTTCACACGGAAGTCCCAGCTTCCACTCTGTGTGCGGTAACAGATGCTGTGGTCCCAGCAATGTGCCTGCGTGATCGTCCGCTCTCGTACACTTTACTCATGCCCTGGCGTGCAGGGGCCTTGTCAGACAACACGTGCGCAGATGGACACACATACACACACACATTTGTACACATGTGCACACTCCTGCCCGGTGCCGGGAGTGTTTGCTGTGTGATCCACCGCGGTCTAAACAGGTGGAGAGAGAAGACGCCTTCTTTGATTCATGGAACGAGACGAAGCGGGAGATGTTTGTGCCGTCTTTGCTGTGTAATACGTAATTCAGTCCCAAGGACAAAAGACGGTCCGTTGTTGTTGCCGGCCGCTGGCTCGGAATGAAAAGGCGAACACTCTCCACTGAGTCGTGCTTCTTCTTCGTGCTGAAAGGAAGCTTAATACAGGAGAATATCTGTTCAGTGACTACGGTTTCCCCTCTGCTGAAACCCGACCCCTGCCGCAGCATGTACACATGCACACACACACACAGGCACATACACAAGCACATACACAAGCACATACACATACACATACACAAGCACATGCACACGCACACACACTTCTTGGCCTTGACCATGTCCGTCTGCAGCTGGCTAGATGTTGCCATTCCCCGCACAGGAACTTTCTCTCCCCCGTCCTCCGCTGCGAGAGGAGCGGATGTTAGGGATGTTGTAACCCCCCCCTCCCCCCCTCCCCCCCTTCCTGATCCTCCTGCTGGGGTGGGCCGGAGGGTCAGGCGAATCCAGCAGGTCCTTTCCTCTAGAGTCTTCCATTAGCCTACCTGGCTTTCCTCAACCCGTCTCTTATCTTCCAGCGTGATAACATTGGCGGCCCTATTGGACACTTCCCGTCCTTCGCTCTCTTTCTCCTGCCTCGGATCTGACGGTCAAGGCCGCCGGCGTTCTTTCGGGACCCGGGCAGCGGCGGCTTTGCCGGGTGAAACCCTCATCTTTTTTTGTTTTTGTTACTTTACCTCCTCCTCCGACGTCGGGGTACAGAAAGCGAACGTGGGTGAAGGGAACATTCCCACTCAGGCGAGACCCCCCCCCCTGCTTTGAACCCAGAGGTCTCCGCCTCCCCTAGACTTGTGTAAAGGGTAAAAGGGGCGTTAGAAGTTTATTTGTGGGGTTCGACATGTGGACAGTTGGATGAGAAGGGGGGGGTCTCGTCCACCGACCCGACGGTTGGTGGACGAGCCGCTCTGTCCACCCGCTCTACCCACTGAGCTACTGCCGCCCCACGGCCCACGTCATGAACCAATCGAGCCAAAGTGTTGCATAAAGGTGCAGAGCGTAATCCCCACCTGCACACAGGTTAAATGGGTAGCCCTTGTGCCCTAAAGTCCACGGGGGCAGGATCCTAACTTGGCATGTCCAATCCTGGTCCTTTAAGTCACGCACACTGAACACAGGAAATAAGTTGCGTGTGTTTTTGGCGGACCTGGTGCCCTTCGCTTCTGTGAGGCTGCAGCTCAGCGCAGTCAGTAATGTTGCTTTTCTTCATTCCACTGACTTGTAAGACTTGTAAACTGGGCATCAGTCAAACCTTAAAGCTGAAGTGTTGTCCTCAATTCGAAGTTCAAGGTCCCACAGACCTAACCATCACAATGGTCATGTGTCCAATTTGGTGATGAAAATTTGGGTTCACAGATTGCGTCCAATCAACTGATTATCTGAATATCTGTGCATGTTTTTCATGGTTTTTCTACAAATCTTGACACTGCAGCGGTTGTAAATGTATACAAGTAAGCGTAGACACGGTGTGGCTACACAGGGAGACTGCAGTGACAGACACTCTAGGATTTGGTGGTAGCGTTCTGCTGTTTGCGTCTCTGAGATCCAACTAATTGGATTGACCCCATTTTCTGCATTGACCGTGCGGGTTAGCCTTTAGTTTAGCAGTGGTGCTAAATCACATCCCTCACCTGGGCCCCGAGGTGCAATGCCCTACTCTAGGCTAGCGTAAGTTTGGAGTTAGCCTAGCGTCGGGGAGCTAATACTTGACATGTGGCCTACATATGGGCGTGTTGCTGATAAGACCACCTGTTGCGGCTTTGCCTTGGCATAGCTCGCTAAATCGGGAGAGCTTTACCGATACACCTAATGACGGGAAGAGGTCACAGCACGCACGCACTCTGGACACGCGTGGACGCGTCACACAGAAGCCCTTTCAAAATGATAGCGCAATAAGATGACTCATTAACCTATCCAGACACTTTAAAAACCATTAGCTCACTTGGTTCTGTTATCACAGGTTTTGTTATAATATGCCATGGTATTCATTTTCTGGGGACCTATCCTAATTAAAATGGCATCGCAGAATATAGAGGAATTCATCTGATAATTCATTGAGTAGATGACTAGCAATTAATACACAACATATTTTAATGCCAACGGTTGGTTCCCTGTTATCATTAATGTTTGTTCCCTGGCGTTTTAAATCACGGTCATCTGTGTTCATTAAGAGCTCTATGGAGGGCTGATACTGTGGAGGTTGGATCCATTCAGGAGCTCCAGTTAGACCAGTGGTGTGAGGCTGCAGAGGGCTGTTTGCTGGGTAAACACCGGGCTCAGATTAGGAGAATGGGACCAAGTCCAAAGTAAACTTGGCCCATGTGTAAGGGAGGAAGGTAAAGCATTTCATGGAGTCACACTTGGTAAAGAAGAGTGGTGGTGGTGTGTGGGGGTGGAGGAGGAGAATGTATTGTCGACACGAACGGTGGCGACGACTGCCAAAGCCGTCCATCTCCCCCCCCTCCCGTGTCGTCAAACAGGCACGACTTCAGCTCGACGCCCGGGGGAGCGCCTGCCGCGATAAAAGTAGCGTAGCTTAAACGTCTCCCCCACGCAAAGTCGTCCGAAAGCCCCGGGAAGCCTCGTTGATGATGGCGATTTATTTGTTCCTTCTCCCATATTCCCGCGTTGATTTATTGGAGAACCGCAGAGCGCTTTCCCAGCTGCGGTGGCTGCTCCCAACAGCTACAGAGTACCGCTACGGCTGCACCGTGCGGTTCGCGGCAGAGAGCGGAGGACCGGTGTACAGTTTTTCTTGTTTTTTGTTTTTTTGTTGCTGTGAAGTAGGGAGTGGGACATTGGGCCAAAACGCGGCACTCATTCATGTTCAGGCTGGGCTCTTTGGAGCGATAAGGCAGGCATTTACACACACACACATTAAGACGAGTGTACGAGATTATGACGCATTGTGATGCAAGCTGACGGAACGTCCAGCTTGAATAGACTTTTCACGCCGCGCGCCGGCACACAAAGGACCCCCTTGTTAGCGGTCACACCTTGGATGGATAGTATATATATGACTGATTTGTATGACTTGTATTTTTGCATGGAGGTACATATGGGTTAATCTCTAACATCACTTTATATAATGGAACATCTTCAGTGACTTATTTCCCCACTCCCCCCCCACCATTCCAAGTCTTTTAGGTGTGGTTTTAAAGAAGTCCACCATCACGTCAAAACAGACAATCAAAAGGTAATTTCCTTCAGTGTAGCCCTGGACGCGGCCTGGGCCTCAAGTGCCACACAGCTGGGCCCCCGCTCGGTGTTGTGCTGCAGCACACTTGTCGGTGTGCGTGGGCTGCTGACCCCCTGTTTTAGGTTGAGCAACGAGGAATGCCGGGGGGCCCCGGCCAAGCTCTGCCTCGGCCAACACTGAGTGATCTATAATAACAATTAACAAATAGCTTTGCACTGTTAGCATAATGGGGACTTTTGGCCTTCTAAACACTTGAAGTGGGCTAGGTTTACATTTCTCAGTCTGAGTAATCCCCTCTGTCCCACAGTGCCGCGGCTCTGGCCCGTTTCGTCCGACACGGCCCATGGGAACGAAAAGTTCTGTGTTTGTCTCGCTGTCTGTCTGTCTGTCTGTTCCTGCACGGGCGGCAGATATTTCTGTCGCTGGCTTGGAGCTTTTCTCACTGTAAGAGACACCAGGGTCACAGAATCCGCCACGCACAGATGTGTGGAGGGCCCCCCCCCCTGGCAGGCCGAGGGGGGCTTCGGAGGAACTAGAACGCTGAACTCCACTTTTGTTTAGTTTTTCCCTCCTCGGTGACAAAGATATGATAGCGCTCAGCGCTCGTCTGTCGGACCTCTTCGGTCGAGGCTTACTCTTTCCGCTCGTAAGAGCCGGCGGCCGCGGCTCCCATGTTTTCCAGAGCGCTGCATCCCCACCCCTCACCCTGACATTCCAGCTCACTGTATGGCGGCCAGATTTGGGAAGCTCCTTTCTGCACCTCCAGCATTTCCTCTCCTTCCGCTGGTGTCTGGGCCGTTTCTCCCCTTTTCCACGAAAACAGGCCGGCCCCTCCCCTCCGCCTCCGCCTCCTCCTCCTCCTCCTCCCTTTGTGTTTGTTTGGGTTGGGTTTTTGTGAGCGAGCGGGATAGCCCAAGCCCTCCTCCCTCTGGATCCGCTTGGCCAGCGCAGTCGTGTTGTTGTTGTTGTTGTTCTGATGTTGAATAGGTTGAATAGGTTGATGGGGCATGTTTGCGTGTGTGCGTGTGTCTGTGTGTCTGTGTGTCTGTACGTGTGTTTGTGTGTCTGTTTTCGTTGTATCTGTATGTGTGTGTGGGGGGGGGGTCTGTGTGTGGGGGGGTCCTCTGTACGTGTGTCTGTGTGTGTGTGTGTGGGGGGGTCTGTGTGTGTCTGTGTGTGTGTTCATTTGTATGCTCTTCACACACAGTGTGGTGCGACGGCCCTCCGACCAGGTGTTCTCCACACCGGGGAGAAATCGCAGGCCGCCCTCATGATTCACGGTGTAGCGGCAGCAGGATTAACATCTCCCTCTCTCTACCACGACCCCCACCCCCGCCGTCATCGGCCCGTCAGGCTCGCCTGCTGTTCGTCACGGCGTTCCCCGAGCGCCGCGCGGAGGAGTTAGACGGCGCCGCGTGCGAACCGTTTGTCAAGCGGAGGCATTGCGTTGGCGTGTCGGTAAATCTCGCATTATACACAGGTTGCATTTGCTCAACGGCAACAGCACTGAATCACGCCGATGGCTCCGCTGTTGAGGGGCGAGGATAGAACCGTGCGGTCTGGTGAAGCTGTGTCGATCCGGCTAACTATTGATGTATGGTCACAACGCGGCCTCATTTGAGTTTGTGTGTCGATCTAGTGGATACATTGCCTTTGGACAGCTAATAAGGAAGTAGCCAGAGATGGCGTGACTCAGCCCTTGTTTGCTGTTTTTAGTTTATAGCTGCCGAACGGGTCACCAATGGTGAGATGACTGAATTCTAATCGATATCATATTAGCCATTGTATGGTTTTATATTGAAGTGCTGGACTGGTGGTTTCATGACATGCTTCTTGCTCTTGGCAGGAATCTTGGGGTTTTTTTCATCCTGAGCCACATGAGGCAATACAAGCTGCTCACTGGCATGGAGTGATCCCATATTGACACAAGCTTCTGGAGTGAGTGGGATTGGTGTTTGCACTAAAAGATAGCCCTGTTTTCCTAATGGAGGAGCACATTTGCTCAGTGCTGGTCAAACACTTCCTAAACAAGGGGGGCGGCGGATGGACTGAACTCTTTATCTACATCAAAGCCCACTGGCTGTTGTTGGGGTCTCACTGACCCCCGACAGATCAAGTCGACATTTAGACTGGAAAATCAAAAGACTTTCAGTGCAAAAACCAAGGTGTAAAAAGGAATACTTCTTGCCGGCTGAACTGTTTCAGTTAAACCAAATGGAAGTTATCAAATGAAGCCAAGTCAAACTAAAGAGACATTAAAAGACAATGATTAACTACTCGGTAGGCCCTGGTGGCTCCCACTGTTTTCCAGATCGGGTTATGCACGCCCTGAAAACATCACACCTACATTCCCCGCTCAGGATCCTAAGCCATGAATAATCCTGGACAATGATTAGAGAGTGTTGCAGTTTCACGTGTCCGTGGGTCTTTTTTTTTCTTCTTCTTTGTCGCTCACTCCTGGTTATTGCTCCAGGCTATACCGCACACTGCCCTTCTTGCTACGGGTGTGTGTTGTCAAGTTCAAGGTCTTCGTACGGCCGTCATTCATTTACAGCCTCCGTTCCGTTCCTTGTTGTCGACCATTGGCTTGGAGCTCGGCCATTTCATTTCCTCAGTGCACAGTAATTCAACATGTTTTATCGGAGTGTGTTCAGGGGGTTTATTGAGATACGGCAGCCTCGCCGCTCCTCATGCAGTATGTAAGCACGTTGTTTTGGCACAGCGATCCTGATACATAACAACACCGCGTACAGCAGCTAGCCACGACTCCAGCGTGGTCGCAGTGCTGCGTTGTGCTGGCGTGGCTCCAGGCCTCTAGGCACCCTGGAGTCGTGAGTGATGGTGCACACGTGAGTGCATTTGGGCTTTTGCACATGGATCGATGTGATTGGGGGAGGCGCCGTGGCAACCAGAGGCTGTTTTCTTTGCGGCGATGCTGTTGACTTGTTGTTGACGGTGTCAGCTGCTGCGGGGCGAGCTGAGGGGGTGGAGTCAGTGAAACGAGGATGAAAGTGCTCTTCTTGTTTGAAGTACATTTTTCCATGCGGTTATTGGACCAGCCCAAGTGCACACTTGGGCAGAGTTCAAGGTGAATCCCATTGCCTATAATGGTAGTCTCTTTTCTGAAGGGGATTTGTCATCATAGTAAATGGGGAAATTCCGATTGATGTCTTCCTGGAGATTTAGACCAGGGAAAACTCTTCACTGCCATCTTAGGTGTCATCCCTGTTGGGCTTCACACGCGCCACCACCAGGATTTGTGGTGAAGAAAAGACATTCAGAACATAGTACAGACGTTTGAGCTCTCTCACTTATGGCGTTGAAAACCAAGTCCCGAAACGTATACGAGCGTCCCCCGTAAAAAAAAGAAGTGAGTTGGCTTAATGTTTGTATTTTCCGACCCAGAAGACGATTTTAATCTACTCTGGAAAAGACGGTGAGACTCCGGCTCTTTTGGAACACACGTCTCTTATTTTTCCTTGGTGTTTCTCTAAAGTGGCCGTTGAGTGTCGGACCCTGGGGAGCCCTCGCTCTCCTCCGGAGTGACGTGTGTGCCTCTGCCGGCCCCCAGCCACAGGCGTGGTGGCCGGCTTGCCTCGGATGCCTGGATGCTCGCCGCAACAATCGGGTCTTGTTGGTCCCACGTGCTGGTGGTGTCTGAACTGAGCTGAACCACGCCTGTGGGCCCCCGGCGTGGCGGAGGCCCAGTGGAAAGAGTGAGGGCCAACGACGCCCGTGCACATCTCAGATTCTCCTCGGCAGCCACACAATGACTGGGGTTTCACTTGAGCCCCTTTGAGACTACTTGTGTGATGAATTCAAAATGAGGGGAATTGTACTGCGTCTGATCATCATGCTGTCATGTATATATTATACGTATATATGCATGCACGCTGTAGTTGATCAATGGTGTCATAACAAACTACAATTGTAGAAGGGCATTTAGCAGACGCTTTTGTCCAAAGCGACTTACAATCATGTACAAAGTACATTTGTGGGGTTCGACATGTGGACAGTTGGAGGTGGGGATCGAACCGCCAACCCTCTCCGGTTAGTGGTCGACCCGCTCTACCCACTGAGCTATGCTGCCCCACCCCTACACTCCTCAATGTGTCTAAGTAGATACTGTAGTAAAAAAATCGACTTCCGATTTTTCCTCCCGATTTAAAATTGAAATCAGAATGATCCGATTAATACAATACAACTGTGTTTTTTTAATCTTTTTTTTTTCTTTTCGTATGAGCTTTCTTGTGCTGCCATGTACAGGGGAGTGGCGAGAAACAGGAAAGCAGGGTGGAGAAGAGAGGGAATGACGTGTAGCATGGGAACCCTGGGAATCAAACCTGCGTCACCGCATGCCCAGCATGGTTAGCACGAGCAGGTTGAGCCCCAGAGATGGATCCTGTAATGTAGGCCTTTTACCTGTGGATGCTCGAGGCTTTAACCCCATTAGTCTTGCATGGCCAGCCTGTGGGAACAGCTTGCACTGTATTGTGTTGACTGCTGTAGTGTGTTGGTCATGTTAGCTAAAAATTACATTAATGTAACCGTTTCGGGGGTAAGGTATTCAGGTAAACATTAATCGTTTCAATAATGCAGCAGGTAAGAGGGCTCCTTGTACAACTTATTACATTTTCATAGTCAAGCAATATTGGTGTTGCAGATGAAGTGTACCGGACCAAAATGTCACTGGAGCTTGGGCTGGTTTTCAAAGTCTGCCATGTTTCTGTGGATCCATTGAGCCCAGTCCGCTCAGGAGCGCTGTGGGATAACAAATGTCAGTGAGGTTTTAATAGAATTAAAGCAAATCAGGAGCATATGCTTTGCACGATGTATACATGCACTCAAACTGTTTTGTGATAATTGTTTATAAGTTGTTGTCATGCCATGTAAGAACAAAAGCAAATGACCATTCATTGCCATTCAAGAAAATTCCAAAGGCAGAATTCTTCCACAGGTGAATTTAATCTGCATATTTTACGCTTGGCGCAACTCTATAAAGATTTGTTACAATCTCTGTCTCACTCCCCCCTTTCTCTGTTGAGTTTTGTTCTGCCCCCCCACCCACCCACCCCCATCACTGCTGCAGTAAACACTACACGATTGTTCACCGCCACAGAATTCCCCGGGGGAAGAGTTTGGTCAGGCAAACATGGCTCTTCTGTTTGCTCCGTTTTTTTTTGTCCGAGCTCTCCTGGTGCTCCTCCGTGTAGAGGAGCACCTCTCTGACACCCACCCTCTCCCTCTCATGTGTTCAAGGCCAGCGTGTCTCGGTCGCGCGCACAGTCAAACCGAGCGGTCCAGAGTGTGTGCGCGTGCCTCTTCTCCGACCTTCTGAGTTAGAAAGCAAGGTCTATGTGTTGTTGTTTTTTTTTCATTTTCATAGTTATGTCATACTTTATTCCATACTTTGAATGTTTAAAGGGAGAACCTCTACAGTGAATGAGATGGATTCTTTGGGCATGATACAACATGTCCGTATGAAACCAAAAGTCATGGATATAATATATGTGTGTGTGTTTGTGTGTGTGTGTGTGTGTGTATTACATACACCGACATGCTGACAACATGCTCGACTATGTGTCGTAGAACAGGAAGTGGCTGAGGGCAAGAGATGACATCGCATCAAAGGCATCTTTACAATGTTGGAAGGAAAACCAGTGAGACGGCTGCAGGGCCTCTGGTGACACGGTGGGCTCACTCGGTGAACAGTGTGCGCAGTGTTCACCATTTCACCAACGTTTGTCTAAAGGCTCATTTCAGGAGCACAAGGTGGCTTTCTTTTTCGTTCAGAGAGCAACAATGCACTTCACCACACTTGTTTCACTTTGCCCCGGCAGCCCGCTTCAGACCAGTCCCGTTTCTAAAGGACATGTTCTTGTTTATATGAAACCCTCGGATCGGATTTAAACCAATTTAGCCGCTCAATTGTGTAAATCGCACTAGATCTGTTGGGATTTAAATTGTAGAGGAACAGTGTAAGAAAGCTGTGTTTGTTTGTTTCAGTGGGTGAGTCATTTTAACAAAACACAGGTGTAATCCTTAACTCGTCTTACGCTTCCGCACACGCACACTCGCACTGGCACGCACACGCCAAGCGCCATTATAATCATCTATATTTTAGCTCGAGTTACAAATAACACCATTTGTTCAAATGCTATAGTCCACACCCTGGGTAATGTATGGGAATTGCAACCATGTGTAGTTTCTCTTGACTGAGCTCAAAGCCCTTCGCTATGACAGATAAATGATTCAACTACTTTATATACTCAAGACCAGTTTCCTAATGGGCTCGGACTGTTCCCTCTCTTTCGGTTTTGTTTTCTTCTGACACTGTTTGGATTGCAGTGAAATGTTTCCATGAAAACAGTGGTGGTTCAAAAGAAGTAATGGCGTGACAAAGGAGGCTTGATATAGACTCTATACGCTCTCGTGTTTATTAGGGGGAAACCAACACACAGAATCCAGGCTGAGCGAAGGCCATGTCAGAACGTTTTACAACAGCTCCAAGCCTTCTGTGTGTCACATTTACACAACCCCGCGCTCCAATCAAATGTGTACATAAACTCAACTCAAAAGGGTTCTATAGGGATCAGATGGAATAAGTTACTCAGCTAATGGTGAGGCAGGCAGTAAGAGTGAGAGTTTATTTATTTATTTATTTATTTATTTATTATTAACAATGACGCAAAAGGCCTTACTAGCTTTTTGGCCCAAAGCTCATCACAGGAGAAAGAGAAGGAATGAAAAAAATGGAATGTACATAGTAGAAAGATAAGTGTCAAGAATGGAATCGGCATGGTGGAGATGCTTCAGGAGGGTAGTCAGAGGAAGTGCTGAGGACACACACACACACACACACACACACACGTTTGGCTTCACCGCACACAACCTTAGTAGCTGACACGCAGAAGGGAAATAAGCTTAAGTTACTCATGCTGCTTTGAAAAATAAACACATTTGTACAACTGATGAGGCCCTCAGGCAGACCGAGGCCTTGATTACACTAACAAAAACACCTCTTTAATCTTGCCTTGGTTAACATTGGCGGAATTACTCAGATCTCATAGCGCTGGACAAGAATAAATGAATTATACACATGGATTTTGAACACAGTGTACCGCAACAGTTTTGCCTCACAAAATAAATGCTACATTGAGTCGCACAGCTTTGTAAAACATAGGTTTTTTTTTAACATTCAGAACAAGAATTTGAATACTTCTGGATGGTTCTGGACTCCATCAGAGTGCAGAGACATGCTAACATGTCATGGTCTGGTTATCAATGCACTCCATAGGAAGTTCCCAACAAAATTAGAAGAACACAGTTTTACATTTTATAT
Organism: Urophycis tenuis; assembly: GCA_036785325.1. Lineage (NCBI taxonomy): Eukaryota > Metazoa > Chordata > Actinopteri > Gadiformes > Phycidae > Urophycis > Urophycis tenuis. The sequence continues at coordinate 8,145,020 of JAXIVH010000005.1, read as the reverse complement.
ATACTGTACATATTTGGTTTTCGAGATGTATGTTTTGAATAGTTGTTGGAAAAAAACATGACTTAATCATAAGTTATGTTTAATGCCTGGCTTTATTGGGTGAGCTGGCATTTATTAAATTACTTTTATTATTAATCAAATATCTCTTCACTGGAAAATCACTTGACAGTATTATTTCCTGTGTCTTTTCCCTAATTCTGTTTCAATGGAGAAAGCTTTCATCTCCATTATTGTAAGTCGTTTCTCATAACTTGATACTTATTAGCTGTAAGAGGACCAGAGTCAAATGTTTTCTTAACCTTTGTGACTGTTACTATTACAGCTCAACTGTAACATGAGCACATCCTATCTCACTGTCTGTGAAATGACAAATGGCTCACGTGTCAAAGGTCACCGCACATTTACACTCGTGATCAGACAGTGTTTTCACTATCGTATACTAACTCACCCTTATGATGAACGCTCGTTAGGATACAACTGCTACGATGTTTAACAATGGGGAAATTTAATAATGTTAGGATGGATATGTATGCATTTCAGTGACATTCTCATGAAAATGTCACGGAAATGCTATTATTGCACTCTTATTATCATTGGCCTAAAGGCAGTATATTTTGAGGTGTGGACATGTGTTGTTTTATGCTGCATATCATGGCGAAGTAATGAACCCTGCATCTTTCACATGGGCTCGATTTACCTCCTCTTAGAGTCGTCAATGACCCAACTCTGACCCCAAGGCCTCACATACCAAATTGACAACACGTAACCAAGTAGAAAGAAAATGACCATAATTGTTCATGTGATTAATCTGCCACAAATCAGTTGACCTCAGGTGTGAGATTAGGAGGGACACGGTGTGGAATAATCCCCCAGAGAGGACCTTTTCTTCTGCCCACACATGTTGACATAACCGCGATGCATGCTGGGCTGATGACTAGTCTTCTAGTCTCGGCTTGTGAAACGGTTACAAGATGAGCAATGTTCCTTTCGCTTTGAGTGGCTCCCGTTCCTAGGAGACTGGTTAAAATCGGCATGACTAATGCACCAGAAAAAAAAACCTTTCATAGCACTCGCTCCTGACCGGAATGGCTGCAAAGTGCTGCGTCGCCGTGAATGGGTCACCTGACACTCGCCTCAGCAACAATACGGTCTGAGTCAATGCGACGATGCTGATGATGCCACGTCTGGAGGCCGCCGCGTCCTTTCACCGCCGCTTGTGATGTGAGGAGCGACGGTGTGAACTTGCGCACCTCACCTGACACACAGAGGCTCCCAATGACCGCCGCGGAAAGTAGTGGGAGTTGTTTACGGATGACCGTGTTGCACGCTAACACCAGCAGTGGTGAACGCAACCATCCGGTCTGTGGGCTGTTTATTTTTGCTTTTTACATTGAACTTTTATCCTCCCCTCCTCCTCCATTCTTATTATTAAACTTATTATTATATATTATATTCCCTCCATTTCCCTCTGCTTTCCTATCGTTTTCTACAATCTTGTCTCTTCTTTCCACGCACTCTTTCCGAGGAGCCCCTGATCAAGTCATTCTGCAGTGATTGCGTATCATTTTCAGCTGTGTTATTCTCCCCGCTGCTTACAAAGGCTTAATTATACCCCTGTGCTCTGGTAGAGCTGGTTTCCAAACGCCACAGATGACTGTATAATGTGCAGTTCGCCATATCGCTGCGCGTCTGTTGTTTCTGTGTTCACCGATGCTCAAGGAAATAGTTTATTGAATTTTTTTTCCACTCTGTAAATATGAGGCGGCGTTGGCTTCGCACATGTAAGACGGCTTAAGATGTATAAATAAGCGGCAATATATAAACGACACATATACAGTATACTGGCGCAATTGTTCGCGGGTCACCGAGCGTAGATTCCTCTTATCATACCCAACTCTGTCCCGTCGGGTCTGTAATTTTCATATTTGGTCTCAGGCCAACATACATAGAATTACATGCGGTGCCTCCATGTTTCAGAGGCATCTCGTGTCGTGTCCCAGTGATCTGGAGACTCGGCAACGCGGCTGATTCGGAGACGTGCGGGTCTGAAAGCAATCCAGACGGTCGAGGGGGAGGGGGGGGGGGGGGGGGGAAGCAGACCTGTCTTCAGGCAGGGCAGGTGGATGAGTCCAGGGTGCTGTGAACCCCCCCCCCCCCCCCTCCCCGAGCCGTTCTGCTGAAACTGCCCTGAATATTTCCTGCCAGGCCGCACCCCGCGTTTATTTCCACTCTGCGAACGAGGTGCGCTTTATGTTTGACGCTGCTCGTTTTATTGCCTAGACATCCAGGAAGCGCTCGCTGGCTTAGCGAGGCTGCGGCTAATCTGTTGTCCTTGAGGGACCGGGAGCTCCTTAATCACACAGCTGTTGCCCTCTCGGAGCTAGACGACGAGAGCCCGCTCGCGTACCCTGAATGTGAAACCTGAGTGGAAATTTTGGTCATTAGTCATTGGCCGGTAGTTTTCCAACTGTGCAACACATTGCCGGACCAGTAGTGCAACCTTGGTGGTTTTGCTGTGTGACTCTTAAGTCCTCCGCCACCGCAGACACACACTCGTCTTTTTGTCGAGAGCGATGGCTAATACAATTTCCAAATTTTGGCCCTTTGGATAATTGATCTGGTACGGTGAACACAGTGACTTCAGTCCTTAAGTGAAGTCACCGGCAGGGAAGTGGGAGACGTTTAGCTTCATACCACTCCCCCGCTTCTAGGAGAGTGGCCAACGCCCTCGGTGACCCCAGTGTGCGCCGCTGTTGCAAATGCCCGGTCGATGCCGTGGAGTGTGGCTTTGCTGCACTCTGGAAATACTCCACTCATTCATGGCACAGTCTTTCATATTACAGCGTGCGTTGTTTTTGCTTACCTACTTGATTTGTTACTGCAATTATGAACCCCCGTTGTGAGTAAGCAGCCTTAGCAGACTTAGCCCTAGCAGTAGCCAACTCCCACAATTCCTGCCCTGGAGCCGGCAATGCAATGAAGTCATCCAAGAGGGTAGACTACCCCCACCACCACCACCACCACCACCACCGCTGCCGCCGTTGCGTAGCCTCAACGCCAGGGCAGCTCAGCGGCGCCGCGCCGAGGGATTTGCGTTTGACGCGGCACGGCAGACGGAGCTACAAATAACCGCGGGTGTTTAGATGTCGGCCCGGCGACGATGACGGCTTCCCCTGCAGGCGGCCGTACAATGTCAACAGAGCCCAGGAGGGGAGGAAGCACCGCGGAGCCTTTTTATTAAAGCCCCCCGCCACGACACGTGTTCCCCCCGCTGGCCACCCGGACACGTCTTTCCGCGCCGGGGCTGCGCTCTCCCCCCTGAGCTCTCCCCCCTGAGCTCTCCCCCCTGAGTTCTCCCCCCCCCCCCCCCCCCGAGCTGATCTGGTGGCAGACCTGGTGGCCAAACCCCAGGCCCGAACCGCCTCCTCGCACCTAGAGTCGGCAGGGCAAAGGTTGCTTCGAACCGGTTGGATGGTACCGGGCGCCGATTCGCATGGTGTCGGGTTCTCCGTTCCGCGGACGACTCGGGTATCTGGATTCAAATATCGACAAATTCAGTACGTACGCTTTTTGATTTTCTTTCCTGTAATTGTAGATGGCCTACGCTGCCGTGGTAACCGCCGGCACGACAAGTGCTTTTGAAACAGGAATGACCCGTTCACATGCGACGTGCCGTTCGTTGCAGAGGTGTTGATAAATTTGTGCAGTTTATTCCATCTCTCTGACTTGCGCGTACAGATTCCCTGCTACGGTGAATGCACCAGCGAACTGAACGCAGTGAATTCCAGATGAAGGGAACATGTACAGAATTACACAAACACTACTACAAATACTACTGCAAATACTTGCCGTGAAGGCAAATGATGTCCTGCTGGACAGCCGGGCCTCGTTCCCTTCTGCGTGACCTACGTGTTTGAGAGTCCCAGCAAGTTGGCAAGTTTTCAGAGAAGGCGTGGAGAATGTGGTAGTAGAGTCCATCAGTGTCTTTGGAAGCTTATTGGACTGGAAATGTTATGTATGTGTTGAATGTTATGTCCGTGTGCACTGTGTTGCACACGCAACGAACAACCACGAGTGTGTGCACACACACATGCCACACACACACACACACACACACACACACACACACACACACACACACACACACACACACACACACACACACACACACACACACACACACACACACACACACACACTGACTCACTCACTCACTCACTCACTCACTCACTCACTCACTCACTCACACAGCCACACAGCCACACACACACACACACACACACACACACACACACACACACACACACACAGCCACACACACACTCACACACACATACACAGCCACACACACCCACACACACACACCCACACACCCTCGGTCTCAAAGTTCATGTTGTCCAGGACTCATCCTCCTCCTCCTCCTTACTGTCACCCTGCAGGCATTTGGAAACGCCAAGACGGCACACAACAACAACTCCAGTCGCTTCGGCAAGTTCATCCAGGTCAACTACCAGGAGAGCGGCACCGTGAGAGGGTGAGGCCCGTCACTCTAACGGGGATGGGGGGGGGGCGGGGGGGTTGTTTTTCCACTGTCCTGCCTGTCATCACTGGGTGTCATAGAGCCATGCACACATAGTTTCTCCCTCACATGTGAACACTGAGCACGTCTTCACTGTGAACCAATGGGAACGTTTGTTCTGTTCCACCGTTGCCCCTCATTTTTTCTGTGCTCTGTTGATGCATTTCTATGTCCCCCCCCCCCCCCAACAGAGCATACGTAGAGAAGTATCTCCTGGAGAAGTCGAGGCTGGTCTACCAGGAGCACAATGAGCGGTAAGATGTCCTCTTCTCTCCCGACCGACCGGCTGGGTTTGCAGCCAGCAGCTCAGGCTGTCTACGACTGTGCAG